>JAQGAR010000434.1:0-15352 GCA_034697865.1 Oribatida sp. | reverse complement strand
CCCATAACTATTTCAAGAAAATCATCTATTTGAAATTGATATATTAAATCAAAAATCTTTATTGTTTCTGTACCTTCAATTAGTATTTCATATCTAATCAAGTTAGGTGTCATTTTGAGAAGAATTACAAATGGTTAGTTGGAAAGACTTTTATATGAGTTAAATGCTCAATTAACTTTAAACGAAATTCCAACAATTTGTCACTTAGTGTTAATTCATTGGAAAATGACATGAAATTTAATTATGTCAAACCTTGTGAGCAAATTGCAAGTCTCTGTCAAACTTAATGAACTGAAGAATTGCCGGCTCTAAACCTAAGACTCTAGGAGTCTAAGCCTTGCGATAAAAAAACAAAATTTTAGAAAATAATCCATTTTTTTAGTTTTGTTTTATTGAATTCAATGATACCCAGACTCTTTTGGGACATAAAGGGATATATTGCAGAGATTCCTAACTTCGGAGAATCACAGATGAAATGTTAGCAAAAAACTTTAGAAGGCATACGAATGGAGACAAATGCAAATATGATTATGGCCATTTTTGGTTTATTTATTTATAAATTGAATTGTTTGTTTAAATTGTCCTAAATAAGCAAGTTGTGTTAAATAACCACCCCATTAGGTATCCCTGATTAAAATGCTTTGATTTGTTATACTTGTTATACAAGCAATGAATTAAATATTTGCTGAAAGTTATAAATTTTGATCATTTCTAAGATATTTTCCTTAAAACTGATTGAAATCAAAATTGTTTGGGTTTTGTGAGTATATATGTGCTGAGTATTAGCTGACTATCATTTAAGAAGTGATGATTGACGACGTGTTTTAAATCCGAATATATCATAGAATCTATGATTTTGCCCCTCAGTTGACAAGATTATAGACACTCTAAAGCTTTAGTGCGTTCGCACAGTTATGCTTCCCATATATGAAATTTGTAAAAAAGACTTTGTTTTTTATGCTTAAAAAAATTCATTCATCTGAAAACAAATTCCGAGCAGAGAGAGAGAGAGAGAGAGAGAGAGAGAGAGAGAGAGAGATTCAGTATATTTTAATGAATTTTACTTCATTAAAGTTGATGGCCCGTAAAAATCGGAGAGAAAAGAAATCGAGACAAAACCGAACAAATCGTTGGATGCACTCTCTTTCTCTCTCACTCTCTCTCATTGGCATAACTGTACAAAAATATTTGCTTTTTTTTGTTCACTGTGAGGGGGACCTACTCTTCAGTCAACCCTCACTTAATAGATATTAAAAAATGAAAAATATAATGGATTTTGAGTTACTTTTAATTTAGGATTTCTTAAGCAAAACTTTTTGATTTGGTCTTTAATTTTCAATATTCACTGAGAAGTGATGTTTGAATGAAAACCACATCCGGTAATTAGATTAATTGCAGTAAAATGTCTTTATTTAGTTTGTCTTTTAGTTTGTGGTTTCAGTATTGAAAAGTATGTAATATGTCTGAATATTGAGCGCACATTTCTCTATATGTCTGTTGAAAGTCCAGGTTCATGTTGGAGCACTTTGATCCACATATAAAATGATTCTTTCTCTAAAAGTTATGCAAAAAGTTGGGTTAAAAATGAGTGTTTCATCGAAATTAGTTATTTGGGATTCACATCGTGTCAGTCGTAATGACTATTTGGAAGTCAGTGCAAATGTTAACCATTAATAGGTTATTGGATAAGGTTTATAACTGATGTCAGCTGTTTTGTAACACTTACTCGAGTTCTAATGATGTGCAGAAGGGGTTCGGTAGGAAAGCATCAAAATTATTGTATCGAAGCCCTTTCGGAAGAGCTCAGAGTTTCTGAAAGGAGTTAAGAAAAGCTGTACTCCGTTTGCTGTTTGTTTGAAAACTTAAAGCTTTACAATTTTGGGCACATTCTCTATCGCTTAAAATAATGATTGCTTTACTTATTTGACTTTGACGTACAAACGACTATTACGAATAAAAAGCTATTAAGGCTATGAATGTGGCTTCAAATCTCTGCAAACATGTGAAACACTATTAGAAAAGTAGTGATTTCAGTGAAAGAGAGGCCAAAAAGCGAGAGAAACTTTTGTGGAATGTTTAAAATCAGTTGAGTGTACGCACCATCGCATCACTATTTGCATAGCTCTGGCAAATGACGCCCAACTATTGCAGAGTTGTGCCGAATTGCCTGCTCTACACACACACATCCAACGATTGGTAAAACGTATTACTCGTATGATATCATTGCGGAACAGACACCAACTGATAAGCCATAGAGCTTATGGATGGCTGACTATAACTGTTGTCACACTTAATTACGACAAATGTTTTTCAATTTTAAAATTGGTCCAAAAGACAACATTGGTTAAGGTCTAAGGTCTCCCTCGTATTCGGTTCTCCCTTTTAGTAGAATTACATTATTTTAAAATATCGTAAATCGTTTGATGCCTTTTGAATGTCTAATGCCTTAAAGTCATTGCAATGAGAATTGAAATTATTGTGTTCGCCATCAAAACACTGAAGAGTACACTTTTGAGAATTGTTTTATTTTTTCAAGTCATGTGTCATTGAAGTTGTGCTTAAATATTCATTACTCACATTAGGCAACACAAAAACAGCATAAAAACGTGTAGTTCTTCACAGTTTTGCCATTGATTTTGATGCCATCAGTAATGAGAATAAAGGAATTATTGCGTACTTAAGATAATGAGTGTCAGGGCTTATAATTTGACTCAGACTACCATTTCGAGGGATT
This sequence comes from Oribatida sp., assembly GCA_034697865.1. NCBI lineage: Eukaryota > Metazoa > Arthropoda > Arachnida > Sarcoptiformes > Oribatida sp. The sequence continues at coordinate 12,618 of JAQGAR010000434.1, read as the reverse complement.
GGCTCCAAATCCATGATATAATATTAGAGCTATTCTTAACTGACAAACTTTAATCGTTTTAATCGTTGGTTCGATTTAACATTTCCTCTTCAATGAACTTAATTAAAAGAAATAACAAAAACTTCACTTCAAGCCATTTAAATGGTGTAAAGCCTATTCACGGGGGAGTTTTCACTAAACGATTCAGCTTTTGTCTCAAGTCTTTCACATTTTTTAATGAATAAAAACCAATAATAATTGTTATTATTATTAATCACTTTTTGCTCTGATTTATAATAAGATCTCAAATAATTTTAATCGATTTTTATTTTTTGTGATTAATTCACTCGTTTTTGACGATTCAGAAATATATTAACGAAATTTGTTTTGAGAAAACTCATCAAATGAAAAACAAATTACAATCATTTAAAAGATGACTCATTTGAATTTATAATCAACTTATTTGATGGGGTGGTCGTCGATATTTGCTAATTATGCGTTAACTCACAGAGATGACCAAGAATGTTTTCATTGGAAAGCCAAGGTCAGCTCAATGATGACATTATTTCGTAAATCATTTTTTTGACGCAAATTCTGTTTTATTTTCGGCGACTTTTATTATGAAATAGTTTTAGTAAAAGATTTGCCTGAAAAGCAAACGAATTGCACGAAATTCATTCGATTGTTTGAGAATAGCGCTGAAAATTGAAATGTTGAATGTGAGAGAGCTTGCTCATTTATAGTTAGATAGCTTTCAGTTTTGCGAATAGTTTCTCATAAGAGCCCTATTATTAATCTCCTTCAGAGCCGAGAAAAATGTTTGGCTCAAAGCATAAGATATACTGTCATTAAAAAAGTTTTTAAATTGCAAAAAGATGACAAAAGCGGTTGTTTAGTTGGCCCCGGGCTATGTCATGCACAGCACAACTGCTTGAGCCGTGACTTGACTGGCGGATAGGCGATGCAATTACTAACCACTCGTGTCCTGATTGTTATCGAGTGTCGACCGTTCTGTCACTGGTATCGGGTCTGGTCATCGATGTACCGATCATAAGATCACGATCTCAGTAATTACCGAACGCTTTAATCATATATTTCGTGATTTTCTCAAAAGTCGACATTTTTCGCTATAAATTAAGCCAACAATAAATGGGTTCTTAGTTTGAATTCTTTTCAGTCAATACACTCTTTAGTTATTATTTTTATTGACTTTTTATCGAATAGACTCCAAATGCAATTAAATTCATTTCTAATTATTTGATTTCACAATTTCTTAACGAATAAATTTTAAACCAGAGTTTATTTAATTAAAAAGCAAACCTTTTTATAATTTAACCTTTTTATTTATCAACTTGACCATTTAAAATACCATTTTTGGTATGTTATATGGAGTTTAAAATAATGGTAGTGATGCATTTAATTGATTTCACTAACAACATTTATAACAAACTAATTGAGAAATTTGTTAAAAAAATGATTTTCCTATTTATAATGTTGGACCGCTATCATACTGGTAGGCAGGCAGGCCTTCCATAAAAGATTTTTAGTGCATAAGATACTGGGGCTCTTCCATAAACTGTATATGTGCCAAATTTATTGAATAATTGGTTAAATTCAAAGAAACAAAAATTTAAAATCGTTAATCGGTTTTATTAAACAGATGATCGAGAAATTGTCGTTTAAGAAAACATTTAAATATATAATTATTATATAAATGGTTTCTAAATTTGGTGTTTAACCAAAGTTTCAGTTATTAGTCGAATGATGCGAATATTCTTTATTTTATGAAATTATTTGTGTTTCGACGAAAGTGAGTGCAATGAGATTTACAATTGAATCGTGTGTTCCGTCCCGGAACTCATAGCTGACTCCAGGCTAAAGGGGCGGGTTTTCCAAACGCAACCCAGAGGTGGAAAACTTGCCAACAATGCCTTCAACTTAATTGCATTGAATGGGGGAGTAGTGAGAGATAGCAAAAAATCGTTTAAAACTGTCTTTTCTGTGTGTCATAAAATTTATTCATTTTTTGCTTTTGTTATGAAATAATTCTTTACGCGAAATGAGTTTTTGATCGATTTTGATACTCCATTTGACAAAAGCTTTTCATCCGTTAATCGCATTTCATTTGAATGAAAATAATTTTTTCTCGAGAAAAATATCAAAGACTTGACCCCGTATTCAATCCATTGTTATTCTTGCAATAAATAAATAATGGAAAAAATTAAATCAGAATTTGTTTCATTTGATTTTAATATTTTCAAAGCATCTGACCTTAGAATCAATTGAAGAGAGTTTGTGTTCATTACTTATTTTTCAATACTTGGAACCAGAAGTCAAATACTTGTGGATTGAATGCACTGTTAGGTCTCTTAACTGTGCAAATATGGAAAATATTATCAAAATTACTGGATTCTGTCATTCCATCCACAAAAGGGGAGGGGATGAGCCAAATGCATCAAACAATACGGGCCAAAGAAAGACTGAAAATAATGTTGAAAAAATGAGAGCCTTGTCTTCTGATGTCTTCTATACAATAGTTTTTGATCGAAGTCTAGCGCAAAGTCGATGCACTGTTTTCTCTGAACTAACATTCATAACACTCTCTAACAGATAGACTTTAAACTTCTTTTGAAAATTACAGGTCTCGGCATAGAATCCCAGTTGTCTTACTTGGGGTGAAGGCTGAGGGTAGACAACTATCACAAGAAACACACACAACTTCACAATTGTGTTCCTTTAACTCGATTCAATTGCTTAGACTTTGGATTTTAAAGTTTTAGTCTCTAATTCAACTTTAAATGATGTGTAAAATGTTTGTCTGTCGAGAGGCACAGATCTTATTTGATTCACTGCTCAGATTAGTTTGTAATTTCTGTTTGTGCTCTTATGAAAGAACTGTTCTTAAGCTCTATGGTCTTCACTCAATAAATATATTGAACTAATTTCTAGATTTAAAGTCATTTGGAAAGTTTTTCACTAATCTATCACTAGTAGTAATAATGCGTTTTTTGACAACAAAACTATTGCCTTTAAATATATAATAACAGCACAAATAGAGGACCACTTTTTCTCTTCTCATTTCATTCAAACCTTCAGTCTTTAGGTTTTTCGATAACAACTCAAAAGACACTCGATTTTCATTTGCGATTCATTCTCTAAATTATAACTAACGTTAAGTTAATTATAATTAAAAATAAATTACTGCTATTTATTTGAGTTTTTAATTAATTCACTAAATAACTTTAAATTAATAAACGAGGAACAAATTGGTCATTTCGTTATATTAATAGAATGACTTAATTTGAATTCTAAATGACAATGTTGTTAATTTGATGGTTAAATATTGTCATTCACTTAATTATGTTCAGTAATTTTCACAATAATTTTAGTAATATATAGAATGTATTCATCAAAACTGAAAGCATAGCGAAGCAAATAATGAGTTTGAGAGCTGTGCGATGCAAACACTGTTTATTTCCTTGATATTGATTTTACTAAACACTAAAACAAATATCAAACTGAGTTTCAATCAAATATAAGAATTTTAGTCGCGTTTTACAAATTGTTGCATTAAATTCACTAATTGTATGTATAGTCGTATCAAAAGTTATGATTAATGAAAACAAATTAATTGTTTGCTCGAAGCGTTTGGGTGCGTCTTCTCTCCCTTTTTGTGTCTTTTATTGTCAAGAGTTGAGTACATAAGCTTTGAATTGTTTTGGTTGAGTGTAAAACCAAAGCAAACGACTCGTGTCTGTTCTTCAATAATAATAAAAACAAAATGATTATTAGTGGCGACCACAGACGAGCTACAAGTCATTGGACGGGTCACTCATTGTCCAACTCTGCAGGTATGCAAAGAACGACATTGAAGTTAATGCCAAAACTTGTCGGCTGTCTGTGAAGTCGGAGGGTTTGTCTAGAAATCATTGATGAATGAGTTCGAGGGTCTTCTTTGTCACGCCAGTGCCAGTTCCAGTGCCAGTGCATTATAGCATAAATAGCAAAACACATGCCATACCTCATACCCCATACACTTCGTGATGAGATTTTATTTGCCTTCGGGACAAATAAATGCATTGCTTGTCAATTGCAGCGCACAAACAGCACAAATATTGCAAACATTGGCAATTTTGAGAGCATCACATTCTGTGCTGGTTTTGTCTCAACTCATACCCTATAATTTGCCGCTTGGGACCTGTCTTGTGCTGCCAAACCACTAATATACAGCCCGACCAACCCGTTCGACATTCAAGTAAAGAATGATTGCAAAAGAAAGTTATATGAATTTGCTCTTAGATTGGAATAGAGGCCTGACATAAGTAGAGCCCCGACAGTGATGTATTATACATCGAGTCGTAGGCTATGGAGGCGTATAGTTTGCTCGGTAACGAATATTCAGAGAAAAATTGTCTGTCCCTTAGGCCAAAGATTGCTTTTGATATTATTGTTGATAAGCAAAATACATGCAATTCATAGACTATCAGTACTTTAATTTATGCAATATTTAACTGTAACTCACCATTACTTGCATTGCTTTTTTGGTCAGTTTTCAAATTTGTTGCGGGGGTTGACTTTAGAGGGGCTAACAATAGCTGATAGAAGGGCTTTACGTCCGCATTGCTTGTTTAATAAGGGGGTGCAGTAATCCAAAGAAATTCTATTTTAACTGTTTTGGGTGTTGGAGCGTTCAAAGGGCGGATCGACTTCAAAAATGAAATATGTCCTCTTCAACCAAAATACAAGGATGTCATCTTCGGTCTGAATTTCAAAGAGGAATGTGTCGTCGCGCCCCTTTTGCTCTGCCCTCAGGCATTTCAAAGCTAGCATTTGTGAGCTCAACAATCATATGCTTTGCTCTTAGGCTTCAATTAACTGATATATACCTCACGACGAGGTATAACACTATAAGATATTTCACTCCACTGGTTCTGTCCCCCCTTCACATGAAATGGCCAATTGTTTTCGTGATCAGACATTCTTCTTATCAATTAAATATCAAAATATTCCAATTTGTGGAAACATTTTAACTAAATTCAGGTTTAATGGATGTCCTCAATATGTTCTCATATCTTGTCTTATCATGTTAAAATTGAAAGCATTTTGTATAGTAAAACGAAAAACTCAATAAAATTAAGCTTTCATTGCAAGAGTAGAAAATTTAATTTGCGCAGATTATACGCCTTAAATGATACTTCTTTACATATCATATGCAAAGCTAATGCATATATTTCTATATTTTTGTTTTGAATTAATTATTGAATGAATTTATATAAATCGACTCCAAAAAAATAGAAATCGTCGACTTCTTTGATGTATCTGGTTCTTTTTTCTAAAACAAAATGAATTTTTTAATCTAATTTCAGAAACGTTTTAACACTAATTAAAGAATGATTTAAATATTTGAAATCAAATTAAATATATTTGTTTTATTTAATAGCAATCGACAATCTGCGAGTGAGCCATAGCCACAGCCACCCAAATAGTCATCCAGTCAACAGTCATTCATCTGTGGACAGCCTGCAGACGAGTGAAGCGCTCGACATCGCGTCACTAATACTTTACGGCACTCACGCTCTCCCTATTAGACTGAAAATACTGTTAGACCGGGTGTTATACACATTAGAAAAGGATGAGTTATTGCAGTTACTACAAGGCTTTGGCTGGACATATGATGATTACACGCGGGGATATATACTTCAGGTACAGATATACTACCAGTGCTCAAGAGATTACTGCTATCAATTTGGAGCAATGTGACAATACTTGTGCCACTTTTGTTCTACTAGTGCTCTACCCTTTACTTTTTCATGTGCCGCATCGCTGCTACTCAGCCATGATTTCAAATAAATAGCTTTTGATAGCCTGACTCCAGTCTCTTAATGTGTCCCTCGAGATGTCCACTGCGATTAATGAGCCGCTCTCTGACACCTCTTAGCCTAATGGCCTCACGAGTAAAGCGTCACTTCTTTTAGATCCAACTTTTTTTCTTTTAGATCATTAGCACAACTTTTAGATCATATGAATCCCCGGAATATTCACAGCCTTTCTATTAAATATTTTGTATTTTCAAAATATTTTTTCAATTCATTCCCAGTTTCTAAATGTCAACGAGTTTTCTAAAGCTTTATAATAATAGTAATAATATCAGAGTTCATCAGAGTCTGTGAGGTCAGGGGAGACAGGGGTGGGATAAAGTCAAGCAGACATTAATCGTAAATTCACAATTTTCTTCTCAATTTACTGTTTGCCAAAATGTGAATTTCATGTTCTGAGCTATGCCCCTTGCGCACCTAACTTTGGTACTTGGCGAAGCTTGAATAATGTTTGAGCATGTATGTCCAAATTGACCAGTTTCGTTAATTCAATATTAATTTTGTTATGTGTATTGAAGTGATTATTAGAAAATAAGAAAAGAGCCGCCGATATAATGGATGATTAGAACGTAAAGACCGCGCTTTGAGTTCGTGTTTTCAACAGTAAATATATTTTAGATTCGCTTTAAAACTGTCAACAAAAAGCAATGCGGGAGTGAGTGGAGTGAGTTCTTCCAACCAAAGAATAGAGGGTTTAGAAAATGATAGGGTGTGCGGAATGCTATTAGATCTCTTGTAATAGTGATTCACGCTTTGCTTTTCGACATTCGCTGTTGAGGTCATCTCTGACGATGACTTCACACTTAACTCTTGTCAAAAGTAATGGCAAATATGTCGAACTTTTTTCAGGTTTTATCAAAAGTTGCATTTATGGCACTCTCTGTCTCTGAGCTCTCAAACCAGTGTTTTCACAGAACAAAAGATCTTCTAAAAAGTGATGTAAAGTGTGAGCGAGATTTTGTGCGAAATTCGCTGTCACGCCCCGTGATGAGGATCTATGATTAATGGAGCTCAATGTTCTCAATCTATGAGTCGGGTAATTCAACTCGATATAAGGGCTCTGTTCTTATACACTGTACCGCCACTGTGGTAATGGTGTGCTTCAATAGACAGACAAAAGCATGAAATACATGAAACGCAAATATATATAAGTTATGGGCAATATATCACAGCCTCTGATTTCCCAGAGTATGTCTACCCCTGTAATGCCAATAAATGACACCTCAAAGATATGCACAAAATTGCATTTATTCACAAATTCTGAAATCAGGGCTTTTCGGACTGACTTGTGAGCACAAGACTAATGTGTTTGATGTCTGTGATTCAACAGTGAACACGACATAAGAGATCTCAGAGAAAGAGAACAGAACTGACATACAAACTGACATACAGGTGCTTTCACCACAGCTTTGCTTTTGAGCCCAAGTGGAGTCGAGTTTGACATCAGTTTTGTTTGTGAATCAGTCTCGATATGCAATGTGAGCAGAGTTTGCAAAATTAGCTAGTTTAGTTTAGACAATTTTAGATAACTTGACGCTTGTTTATACATCAAATACACAGTTATTCGTGTCATATGAGTAAAACAAAAAATGTTGTTTATTTTTGGAGTGACATACAAGACATTAGCCATGCCTTTCCAAGACTAAAAATGTCTCGAAGTCTCTGTTCCACAATCTTTAAGCTATAATCAATCAAAAGGCAATGTGAGCGCAATAACAGTACCTTTTCCACAATGCACACGAAGCACATGGCCCTGTCATCGTTGAGACATTTAAATTAGCTAAACATCCTGAGCCTGTCTCAATTCTTATTTCTACTTATAAACTAAGACATCCAAAAATATAACCCATATTGCGGTTAACCCTTAAATCATAATAATATTAAAGTCAAACTTATTGCATGTCTCACAAAGAGCCTAAAACAAGATTACCCAAAGTCCGAACATCTAAGGGGGCAAAGTATCAGATAAAATGGCGAATTTTGTCATCGTAAACCAAGATTAATTACAGTTTCCGAAATCAGTCATTTTGTTCTTAAATTACTATCTTTATAGTTTATAGTATGCATAGTTTACATAGTTTTGCTCATATTTTGTTTAATTGAAACTTAAATGAACGAAAATGCCTTTTCACGCAGTGGCCACTGAGGATAAGCGCCCTTTTTCAGCTTTTAGGTATATTTTTCAAAATCTACCGAAAAATCAACAAATATACATTTTTAGAAATTCATCCTTGGTTAACACTATTCTAAGCATCCTCTGAATTAGCTCTGACATAAGGGTTGTCCAAACTCATTTTTAGAATACAGTTAATGAAAAACTGCGTTAATGAAAACCAACATTTTCTTGAAATTCACGAAAGCAACTTAATTGCAATTGACTCAAATATTACTAATTTTCCATCTATCTATTTAATCGATAATTGATTCGATAATTATGATAAAAATTTCAAATATAACTAAACTGTTGATTTCTTAAAAAAGCATTCTTAGTTTTATTGAATGGGATTTTCTTTACTTTTGAAGATCAATTGCTTTAACTAAGAGTTCTTTTAATTGACCTTTGAATACATTATTAGTGATTTATCGGATACCGGAATAATAAAATGATTTTACTTGTGGTTTTAGGATCCATCGGGAAATTCTTGCTCGCGGTGGACTATTGTTTCAAAAGAAGAGGAATTATTAGTACTGAAATTGTTCCTGAAATTCAGTGAGACCAAGAGCATCGCACAAAATTTTGTATATGAAGACTACTCTCCACCAATGGATCCCTATTTACCTAACACTCCATTATTTGCCAATAAAAGAGATACAAATCTGAAAAAATTCATCGAAAAAAGTAATAAAATTTCTTCATTTGTCATACATTCAATAAATAATAAACTGAGTAATAATGTGACAAAAGATATGAATTCAGGCCATTCGGGCCTTAATAAGACATCCATTAAATCAGATGTCAATCAGAAGCCGATCGGTTTGAGTGCTGATAGTTTACTATCGATGTCTCTCAACGATAAAAAGTCATTCGCTGCTAATAGTGATAGTCCCTCAGCGCTGTCACCTCTCAACAAATTACAAAATATGCAACCATTTGATTATCGCAAAAATGACACTTCTTCAAAGTTGGCTTCAATTGCTTCAGACATACCGATTGGTTATCCAATAGAGACGACCGCATCAATTTCATCGACTACCTCTTCATTTTCATTCAAATCTTCCGGTTTGCCATTAATGACAACAACATTTGCAGCGAACAATGTGTCCTCGATATCAACAAACATGACCTCAACAACCAATTCAGATATGAGTCTTACTGACGGTCTGTCGGACGATGAGTCTAACCTAAGCGGAGTCATTAATTTAAGTCAAACATCTTCTGCTTTCGCTCTGAAAAAAGTACGACATTTAAGAAAATCTGCGAATCCTATGAAAAGAAGATGGAATCCAATGGTTTTGAGTGGTTTGGTCACAAACCCTTCGACCGGCAAAAAGCGGGTGCAGTGCCATGTATGCATGAAGACATTCTGTGATAAGGGGGCGCTTAAAATACATTTCAGTGCTGTTCACTTACGAGAAATGCATAAATGCACTGTCGATGGTTGCAATATGATGTTCAGTTCCAGAAGAAGCCGAAACAGACACAGCGCTAATCCTAATCCTAAACTACACACTCCAAATTTTAGGCGAAAAATCAACCCCCATGATGGCCGTACCGCTAATCCTTATCCACTAATGGCCCCGACTTCTTCCTCTTCTTCACTATTGAATTTAACGGCCAACAGTTTGATCGGTCAAAACATTGATTCCGAACAAATCAATAAAGATTTCGAAAATAATTTAATAAATAAATCGACTCTGGATATGGATATGGATATGGATCGAGATTCTCTATCGCCGCCCAGTTCTTGTCAAACTCCTGACAGTGAGATGATACCAATTTCTTCATTCAACCATAGAAGTGATTGCCACGAAAGACCTGATGATAAATATGAAAACAAAGTAAAGAATGGTTCACCAGAAGAGGGAATAGATTTGTCAGTCAAAGAAGATTTTCCGATCAACAAAAGCGTTCGTAAGAGAAAAAGTCAGAATCCTATTCGGTTCGCACCGATTGCCATCACTGCCAGCGATGACGATATGAAGTTTATTACAAGTGATGACTCTTCCAGCGATACTTATATCGATCGGATTGACGACAATCTTATGGATGACTCAAAATCTGATTTCGATTCTTCTAATGATTTATTATATGCCGAAGAATTAGACAAACAGAGGAAACAGAGAGAGAAGAAAGTTAAAGAGAAAGAAGACCAAGAAGTCAAATACGACATCGACGGCACTATTGATTTGAGCAAAAAGGTTAGGCCATCGCCTCCACCAGCTATTGATGATAAAAAGCAAAGAATTAAAGAGCATTCGTTTGCCAACAAAATGAACCCAACAATCAGTGGCACCGAAGCAGTGATGGAGAACCCGTTGAGACATTTGGAGTCTCTATCGATGGGGTCATTCTCTAATTTGGTGAATCCACGCAATCAAAAGAATTCAATGTTTTTATCCAATTCTATGCATTCGTTATCATTTCACGCGCCGGGACTTGGGCTCAGTCTTAAACCTCCTACACCACCAACAAATCAGATAATTAGTAAACAGACTGAAAGGCAAACTAATGCCTCAACAAAAGAATCAGAACACTCTTCTGAGCCAAGTTTGAGCACTGGTAGTACTAATGTTATTCCTGCGGGAATGGATATTGACTCTTGTATTGGAGATCACGTCTCACTTATGACTCCATTCCGAGACTCACCATTTATGGGCCAAATTGAAGTTCCCGTCGACAAAGAGAACCCCCGGCGCTGTACGGCTTGTGGCAAAATATTCCAAAACCATTTTGGTGTTAAAACCCATTACCAAAATGTTCACTTGAAGCTCATGCACAAATGCACAGTCGACGGATGCAATGCCTCGTTTCCCTCAAAAAGGAGTCGCGACCGACACTCAGCTAATTTAAATCTCCACCGAAAACTGTTGTCCACTCACAGCGATGGCAAGTCTTCATTCAGTCTGGATAAGACCAGTTCCTCTCCAATGTTTCCCTTTCCAAGTGCTGCTCTTAGGGAAGACTTTTTACGTTTGGCGTACGACCCTCAGGGACTACCTATTAATTTGAATGAGTTATACAACAGAATACCTCATTCATTAGGGGCTGATAGCCTATTTGCTGCCAGTGCTGCAGCAGCGGCTGCTTCTTTCCCAGTGATGCCTGGCTTTCACCCGTCCATGTGTTTGCCACCACTGCCGCCCACATCAAGTGGACTGTCATATATGGACGGTCGTTCCAGTGTTAGCAGAGAATCGGCCAACTCAATCAGGACAAGTCCCAGTCCTCCTTTGAACAAACTATCGCCACCGACACAAACATCTCAAGAAACGAGTAAATCTCATCGACTCAGTTCTCCGGCAAATTGTGTGGTTCTGGAGGCAACACTTCTCCCCAATGATAATGGAAAATATGTCTGCAATTATTGTCCGACTTCTAAATCGAGTGCAGATTCACTAAGAGATCATTACGAGCGCATACACAGCGATATTCTTCATCGGTGTTGTCTCCATAATTGCAATAAAGCCTTTCTCGACAAGAAGTCTAAGAAAAAACATATTCAGTTTCACAGTCCGGGCATTAGTGCCGAGACATCGCTTTAATATAAGTTATGAATTGTGTGCCAAACGATTAGACTGTTTGAGACCAAAACTGGTGACATTAACTGCGCTTAATCATAATTTTCAAGTTTTAATCATTTTTTATTTGTTGTTAAACCGTTGAAATGTAATATTAATTCTTGTTTTATATATTAATTATAATTATTTCAAAACCGATGTAAATATCATTTAATTATTGTATAGAAAATAGATATAAGAAAAGGGATTTTCTTGGCTTTAAGTTATTTCTACTCAATTATTAGACCAAATGAAGGCTCGGAATAATACAAATATTGTTTAATCATTTTGATTATGTTATTGACAAGGGTTTAAAAATTCATACATTCTATCGCTTTCTACTAAATATTTATAAATTATTTGAAGTTTAACTTAACCTTAGATTATATGAAATGTAGTAAAAGACTACTTGTTTTGGTCTTTAATGTAATTTTGGAATTTTCAAGCAGTGATATGAAAACAATCTGAACAATAATTGTATTAATTGATCCAAACTAACTTTGATGAGTACAAAATGCCAAATATTGCGCCAAACTATTCGCTAACACATTACTGATCCACTCTTCCAATTACTAATTTATCGATTCATTACTCTTCGGCTGAAGACTATTCAATCTAATCATAATTTTAATAACAGAATCGAAAAGATGTCAGCAGAAGATCATTGATAACATTCCTCAATACATCAATCAAAATGTTATTTAAATCAAATTTCGCCAAAAATAATGTAATTTTAAAATATAATTTAATCGATTAAATAGTTGATCAATAAATTCACTTCCGATTGTGTACAACAACTTTTTTTATTCCTTATTCACTAAATTATTCAGATTATTAGAACACATTTATATATGAACATGCAGCATTTTGCAAAATCCATGCCAATACCCTTTCCCGCGAATATTACCATTTGATGACATTTACAAAAGTCGCTTAATTTTAAATAATTTTACAAATATTACTGTAATTATGTTTTAATACTAAGGATGCAATTCATCGATGAATAATAATGTTTGAGAGAGAGAGAGAGAGAGAGAGAGAGAGA
>JAQGAR010000433.1:0-15370 GCA_034697865.1 Oribatida sp. | reverse complement strand
CCTCGCAAAAAATCCTTTAAGATGATATGTGTCATCTTGCGATTTACGAGAACCCACAGAAAACATTCCCTATTCAGATAAATTTGAGTGTAATATTTTGGCTGAAATTGCCGCGAAAAATAAAGTTAATACATGGTCAAATATACTGAAATAACCTGATTTAAACTTAAATTGATTAAAAATTGATTGTTAACTTGAATTGTCAATATACCCAAAATTTTCCTTTCACTATTTCCAAAAGGATTCTTTGTCAAATCCCCTGATCCCTTAAGGTCAACGAGCTTGAGTATCAATATTTTTGAGCCGGCCATATATTAATGTTCATTATTTATAATATAAATATAAATTTTGTATAAAAACTTTCTAATATTAAAACCGAATGTGAGATAAAATATTAAAATAAACCGCAATTTGTTTTATCAAACCATAAATGAGAGCATTTGATTAAATGAGAAAATATATCCTTTAAAAGAACCACTTTTAGTGACCTATAATCTGACACTTCAACAGGTTCCTCATGAGATGGGCGACAAATATATGTTCGTTTATAGAAATATATTCTTGTGGTTATGATTTTCTATAATAGTTGGTCTGCAGTGGAAAGTTATGTCATTAAATTATTTGTGTAATTCAATGTGTATCCAAAGCACTGAGAGATCACAAATCAATACCAGGTTATTGTGTACTCAACAGACAAAGACATACTTTTAGAAATTGTCCTAAAATCGATGCTTTCATTAATTGTTAAGCAAAATAAATATTTGACAAATATTCCAATTATTTTCATTGATATTGAATTATATATTCTGAGAATAAGTAGTGAAGAGCACGAACTCACGAGTAATTGGTTAACATTTCTTGCGATTCATTTAGTAATCGACTTAATAATAATTTGCCGCTCGATATAAATAAGAGCTCACAGTTTTCTAAGTGTAATATTATGTTTCCCATCTTGTTCATCATGTTTCAGCTAGACTAAATTCATGAACAAATTCTCATGAAAAGCTCTTAAACTGAGGGTGCAGCTCTTCTGAAGCTATGGCTGAGCCCGGTTATTTTCTGTTCACAAAATGTCTAGACTTTCGATTTAATAATTGTGTATAGAATAAGTGTATTAATAATAAATTATTGCCGAATATATTCTTATTATTTATGAGATTAGAACTAATCCAACGAATTATGTTTAATAAATATATATGTATATACATGTATGTATTTAATGATATATCTTAACCAAGACTTTCTTTGAATCTTTTGAATGACTCAAAAGAAACGAAAAGGTTATACAGGTATCAATCAAATCATTATTTGATAAGACATGAAATCGATAATTGAGTTAAATTTACTTAAGCGACAAAAATAATATTCATTGCATTTTTGTTAGGAAACAAACAAAATGGTCTTAAAGGGAAGTTTTAAGAAAATTGCTTCAAATGTCTTTAAAATCATTAATAATCCGAAATGACTGAAGCAGTGGAAGGAATGGCTTCTCTTTTAATATATTGGATATTACATAAAATTGTTGGGACGGCTGTCAGGACGACGACCTTTCATAATAACTACACACGAATAACAACCTGTAGTGCCATAGAAAGCGAGAAATTTATTGCAACAAAAGGTCATCAAAATTCAATGTCAACTTTAAAGAGTTCACAAAACCATTGAAAATATGAAGTCTCCAAACATTTCTATGATTTTACAAATCATTAAAATACCAAAACAAATGACAATTGTATCCGTTGTTTAAAGTTTTAATCAATTCTTCGGTCAATTTGTTGTAAGAAATAATAGGTTTATTGAAATTCCTGACTAAATATAGAGAACTGTTCTGTTCCCTGAAAACCGGAGCCATCAGAGAAAGGAATGATAAAATCATTTGTTTCCTAAGAAACGATTAGAGGCCAAGAACAAAGAATTTCGATTTCAATATATTTCTTTGTCATTTGTTATGAATAAATGCAAAATAGTTTAGAAATGCATTTGATTTTGAATAAAAAAATGTTTTCTTTTGAGCGATAGAGTAAATAACAATTTTCGGCGAATCTGAATATATTTTTTGTCTAAAACTTTCTCATGAGGTGTATATTTGTATATATTTTTCTCACTCAATCGTTTAGTCATTTTGAGAACCGGTTTCATCCGAAATCAACAAAAAATAAGTGGAAGAGTCGAGTGAATTCTTGCAACAACAGGTATGATATGCTTTGGTTGAACTTTTAATCAATTTATATCGTTTACCCAATGCTTTAACGAGATTTTGTCAGATTTTGTCTAAAAGTCTAATTAATCACTTCAATTGGTCTTAATTCGCGACAAAAGACTCTTTTTGTTAAACCATTTAATTTAATGCTCACAAACAATGAGATTCTCATAAACAGAAAAAACCTAAGTTTAGTATCGATTGGAACTCATTTTACAGGAAAGCTCAGCACAAAAAATAAAATTATAATTTTAGGTATTGTATTATATTATTTAAATGTTTAGCTGAAAAGGCCGTCACATATAAAGCCGTCATTCAATAGCAGCCTTTCCTCATGAGCTTTAAGGATGTGATTAAGAATTCTGATGCAAATCATATCTATTTTCATAACTTAGCGCTCATTTCATTAAATCCTTAATTTATTCCGAAATACAGTTATATTTAAAAGTTTTGAAATTTATTTTAAAGAAAAGAAAGAAATTTAAGTTTAAATTGTTTGTGTGTTTGGGCGGAGAGTGTGCGAAGTGGCAGAGTTTAGAATTCAAAATTCATTGCTTTCAAATTTAACGATTGTCTTAGGAAAAGGACTGCCAGAAGAATTAACTCCGTTTTCATGACTCGAATAATTTAAGCTAATTTTGAATACTAGAGTTGTCATGCATTACATCCATTCAATTGTCTTCAATCAATTTTTATATTTATTATTATTTACACCGAAAGAGTCCAACATTTGCTTAATTATGTTTTTCTTGACTTTTGGAGAAAAAATGTGACAAATCTTATTAAGGATCGAGAGATTGAACAGACGGTTAGTTTCTTATTGATGTCATTATCATTATTATTATTACAGACGTAATAATTTGGTTCTTAAAAAGTTCAAGTTTGTGTTTTATAAATTGCATTACTCAATTCAATTGAATGCATTTAAATGGGCCTAAGAGTTAATATAATATATATGCTAAAAGATGTTCTTAATTGAGATCTTCATCAATAGATCAATAGCTCTTAGGATGAAACCAATGATTAACAATAATTTTAATTTATGAGTTATAGCGAACTTTTCTCCTAATGGGACAGACATTCAGTTGAAGAACACCATTAACATTAAATGAGCTTTCAATAAATGAAATGTGTTTGAAGTTTCAATTGATTTTCTCTTTTGGGAAAATATTTTAAGTTTTTCTCACTAATCAAATATACAGACATTTCCTCTATAACTGAATTGAAAGGTATTTCCGATTCGCAATCAATCGTAAAGAAATCAGACTATTTTCCAGAAATCAGTCAAAAATAGAATTGAATTCTGTGTTTTGCGATTGAAATTATAGCATATCTCACTTGAAATATCGCTTTAACTCATTATTTATTCATTACTTAAGGTATTCTTACTTCAAATCAAATAATTCAATGTCTAAAACATATACAAAATAATTGATTGGTTTCTAACAAAATTTTACTCAAATTCTTTCAATAATATAATTCTGTATTTAAAGGAAATATATCTAGTGTTGGATCCCCTTATAAAAGGTGACTCTAAAAAAAAAGTTTCTTTGCTATATTTGTGAAAATGACTATAATGCAACATCAATTATGGTCAAGGTCTATTGAATTCGGGAATTTTCACCCTTTTTTTAGTGGATCCATTTCATTTGAAGATTTATAAAATAACAAATTATTTATAGCAATCAAAAACCATTTTCGCAAAATCTTATTTCAACTGAAAAATTGGTCGACTATAAAGTAAACCCTTCCTCCCAAATGATGATAACACTATCATTTTATTTTATTTAGTTTAGAAGATGATCTCATTTCACAATAAAATGAGCAATTTGAGCAAGATCATCATCAAAATAAAAAAGAAATTCTAAAATTATATTTGAAAAACAATTTGAGATACAAATCTGTTTCGAGTTTCTCATAAAAATTAGATTAATTTAGGAATAATTGAGCGCTTCTTTAGAAATAATAATCATAAGGAAGACCATAATATGAGGAACAGGATTAATGCAAGACCATTTTATGCAAGACCACAACCAATTGATAGGAGCCATAATCTGATGATTTTATTGAATTTTAATGCCTTAAGACTTGAAAATTATACAAAAATGTTTATATTTATTACTAATTAAACCTCCAATTTATTGCAATTTTATCAATAGTTTAATAATAAAACTGAAAAAAATCATATTTCACTTTAAAAATATTATTAAAACTGACATAACTTTTAACGAAAAGTCAATATATGATTATCCCTAGTTATAAGTTATTTGCTAGTTGATAGAACGGCAGATAGTCTATTATCGATCACATTTCAAACGTAATTTAAAATATATAAATTGGTTAATTTGTTAATTAACTGAATTGAACTTAAATATCGTGCGTATAAACCAAGTCTTGAAGATTTCTGAATCGATGGACCAAAAATCAGACGAATTTGATTTAAACTAATTTTTTTTAATTATTCGAAATCTAAATCGAAATTCAATTCATTGAGGCTTTGATTTCGTGTTCAGTTCACAAAAGAATATTTTTAAAAAATTAATTTAAAACAAAATAGTCTTTTAATGGTTTAAACTTTAAAAACATTAATTACCAGTGAATCCAATAAATATTAATCAGAAAAATACTTTTCTTATTGTAATGCAATCATTTATTGAAAGTAAAATTAGACGAAAATTGGGTACAAATCTGTTTAGACATTGAAATAGAGTGAAACGACAAAAATTGTTTGCAATTTGCAAATATTGTGAGTGATGTGTGAGACAAATGAAGTATTGCTAACATTGACACTAAATGTTTGATTAGACATTGAATAATAACTTCGATAACAATTAAAAATCGCATAAATTATTTAAAACAAACTAATGCCGAAAATTGGGAAAACATTCAGACATTCAAACATTAATTTTGCATTTGCCTGACGTGACTACTATTGCCTCCAATATTGAGGCCATCACTTAACTATTATTTGTATGGTTTGGCGAAACTATTTATTATCAACAATTCTGTCGTCATATTGAATGGGAAAATGAAGAGCCGAATGATTTTTCATTTATGAGTTGGACCTCAACAGGCATTCTCTTATAATAGCCTTCACAACAGCGCATATTAATGAAAATCTTCTCAACTCAAGAGCTTTATTAAAATTTCATATGAAAGACATCATAACATCATCTCTGAGATCATCGTTTCAGTAATGGAACTGAAGTCATGATTCCTATTGAATATTATTTAGAAAAACAACTTTTCTCTAAACTCATCGTATAATTAGATTTCAAAATAAAAGCCATTCAATAGAAAACGACAAAAGAAACTTTTAAATTGTTTTTCTCTTTCATTGAACAACAAATTAATTGTTTCCCACTATTTTCGGAAAATCTTTCCGATAATTGTTTTATTTGAGAAAACTTTTTACTTGAGTTCTAAAATCATTAAATTTGTTCGTATTTTGAAGTAATTTTCAATTTTGGAGTCAAACAAAAAACTTTCAACAATTTATTCGAAAATAGTATCGGTTGGACCTCTCAGTCGGATAGACATGTAGTGAATTAAGGACAATAACCCAAATATTTTTTGGTCTAATAATTTAGTAAATTCGAGTAAGCATTCTCTCAGTGCGTCAAACCAGTTTGATGTAAATGTGAACGCGGACAACTCTAAAGCTTAATTTATTCCCTCTCCTAATAAACCAACAAATTTGGACAAAAACACATTTAATAAACTAATTGACAGCAAAGTTCAATACACAAACACTCAAACTTGGGATCAGTTTGTTATTGAATTTTGGTGTCAATTCATTTATTAAATTGTGTTTTCGTCCGAATAGTGTTTTTATTGGCGATGACACTCATTTCTCATCGTTAAGGAATCGCTAAGGATCTACATTATGAAACGAAAAGCTAACAATTTATCGCATTCCCACTACTTTTCCACTACTTTTATATCAAACCATAATTTATTTTACCACTACTCTTATGGATATCAAAGACATTTAAAGATAATTGTTTTATTACTTTCCATTTTATTACTCATTTTTACGAATTCTTTGCTTTTGATTCAAATAATATATGGTATACATTGGAGACATCCTAATTAAACACGTCTTCATTTTTAAACACACAAGGTGTTTTTCAAACAAAGTCTAAAAATATAACACAAATTATATACAACAGTCCATTAATATCTTAAATGTGCACTAATTTTGTGAAAATATCCAAAATTTTTGTTAATTGAGTCATAAACTGAAACTAAAATAATGTAATAAAATAACAAATAAATGTTAGCACTCATTGATTGGCATTAAAGTACATTGATATCCAAGAATTTCATTTTTTCCAAATCTACCATTTTGAGTTCGGCAAAAGAAACTCGAAATAAAATAACTTGAAAAATATAATATAATATAAAGAACCCATGTTTTTTAATTTAAACGCTCAATAATAATAATAAAGAATGTCTTTGAACAGAACAACTAGTTTTTTAAATATTTGGCAAAAACTTTAAAATTTGAATAAACTTGAATTACTCAAAAACCACCCATTCGATTTCAGAATACATTTCACACCCTTAATGAGTACTAACACCTAGATAATATTCAGATATGTAGATTATATCAATAACTTTGGCAAGTTTTACAGGTTAACCAAACTAAAAAATGTAGCTCTAAAATAAACGCTTATAAAATTTTGAACTTGAATTTCAATATTTTTTTGTTAATTGACAACTATTGGTCTTTGTTATTTAGGGAATATTGAATATCAATGAGCAGGTCAAAAGTTATTAAACTTTTGTCGACCGCAATTCACGCCTTTTCCGTTACTGTATGAAAGAAGACTAACCATATTATATGCCGCAAAGTGGTTAACAATTCATTTGAATTTTCAATTATCTAAACAGACATCAAAGTCAATATACAGCTTATTATTAAAATATAATCTAAAATCTAAATTAATTTTGAAGGACTTGACTCTAATTTAAGCAAATTTATTGACTAACATTGAAAATTAATGCAAAAATAACTTATATATCGATTAAAACTTCAAATATATTACATTAAAAATACAAATCATTTGATGACATTTTGTAGCGCTTTTCAGACTTATGATAACTTATGAATAGTTAAATTTGAAACTATTCTTGGACAATATTTTTTGGCTAAATTTATGAATAAATCAGAAGAAATAGCAATTAGACAAACCTTTTCTATTGACAGCCATTTCGTCCGGTTTTCCGTCAGTTTTCATGCTTTCAGGCATTGGATCCGTATTTTCGCTGAATATTCGTTGGCTTTGCTTTTGAGGAAAGTTATAACTTATAGCAAAAGAATAGCTGAGAGTCTGAGAGGAGTTGTGCTCAGACCGAATAGCATAGCCGACTCTCACAAAACTTTGAGTCATTCCAATGCAGACGCTTTTGTTTCGAAAACCTGTAATCAAGAGAGCGTTGGGATCACCGCCTCGTGTACGGCATCTTTCGGTTTACATTCAATGCATGAGAATAGGATAGGGATGAAAAACAAGTGTTCAACAAATGAATGCCTCCAAAGGCCTCTCAATAGACAACTCAATGCAAATGTTTTAAAAGTTTATTGATTTTCAGTTAACATTTGTTGAAATAATTGAAATGACACTCAAATCACTCAGAAATTGCTTTAAACATAAGACTCGACTAAATTACAGTTAGATTTTATTAATTTTATTTTATAGAAAAAAGATTCCATTCATAATACAAACGGTCAGTCATTCACTTCTTTTATACTTAGATTTTCGTCTTTGAATTCAAACTAAAGTTTTAGTAAAAATTGTTTTCAAATAGACTTTTGAATAATTAATAATTTAAAATTCAGTTACATTTAACGCTTCTAAACTGTTTTCAGTAATGAATTCTCGGTTAAACTCTTTTATATATTGTTTCTTATGATATATTTAATAATGAAATACAATTGAAGACAAGAACTTTTGTTTGCGAACACAGATAACTGTTTTCTAATAAAGAACTGTTGTGTTATAATAAACATAAACTATTGTTTTGTTTCTGTTTAACATTTAATACAAACTTTAAATTTCTTATTACAGGAAAACAAATCTTCGGATGTTTTAAAATAAATTTCTTTTATATATGAGTTTTATTTAATTACTATTATTTGTTATAACTATTAGATTCTGTTTGGAAATCAAAATATTCCTCATTTAATGGCAGCAAATATTTTATTGTCTGTTTTGACTATAGTTTTAATTCTGATTTCGATATTCAATATGAGTTCTTTTGCTTAAAATAAAATACACTTTAATTATGAGAATTAATTGAAATGAAAAACGATTGAAACGAAAATCTTTAAAATATTAAAAACCTTTTTTTAGTAAAACTTTGAAAATATTCAATGATTTGATGTTTGCTTTTATGATATATTTATGTTTTAAATACTGTTTATGTCATTACAAACGGAATGACTGATAATTAAAAATAAAGAATTCAACGAACGAATGGTTTATATAAACAGTGAGTGGTTTACAGGTTTAGACAGTTTTAGAAGCGTTTCAAACAATTAATCAAAAATTGATTCGAATAACGCCTTATAACCGCTTTTAATGCCTTTTCCAACATTCAAACGATCGCTTTTGGACTCGGATTCCATTCAACGATATATTTGGCATCGATTCCAATGAATTCAATGTTTGTGAGCACCGAAACCCCAATAAATAACAATTTATCAAAAATCTTGTTTTTGTTTTTCACTAAAATTTTTTGATCAAAATGTAAAACATTTTCGTCTCAAATAAAGTTATTTCTCAAATAATAGTTTAGTTATTGTTGTTGTGAGGCATCACATCGTCCGATACGGGCCTTTCATTTTCAAATATTGAATTACCAGAGAGGGCCCGCCGTTCACGATATCGGTTGGAATTTGAGATAACGGACAGTTCTCTATACTCATAATCTGTAGGTTAGCACAAAGAGCTAATTCGAATGGAAGGCTGTGCAGATTCGGGTTGTCGTTGATATACAGCGACTCCAAACTCTCTAAAGTTCCTAAAATTTGGAGATTTCTTTCAATATTTCGATACATTTCTATACAATTTGTTAATAATTACCGATTTCTTCGGGAATAGAACTCAGATTATTTTCACCGACACTCAAATATGTGAGTTTTGAGAGATGTCCGATAGCCCGGGGAAGGGATGCCAACTGATTGCTCTGGACAATCAACTTCTGCAGCTCTCGTAGAAAACCTTTATTCAAATAAAATAATGATAAAATCTGATGGTAAAGAGTGATGTGAGAGAAGTCACACCTATTTCGTTGGGCAGAGCTTCCAATTTGTTCTCTTCTAAGTCCAAAATTCTTAATTTCCTCAGATTTCCGACAGTTGGGGGCAAACGACGCAAATTATTATTACTTAGAATCAAAACTTCCAAATTTTCCAAATGCTGAATATCTTCGGGAATTTTGGTCAATTGATTTGTGCCCAGATTAAGCTCAACCATATTAGTCCAGGTGCCGATGTCCAATGGCAGAGAAGTCAACTGATTGTCTTTCATATTCAGTTTTGTCAGATTCTTTGCGCGCGAAAAGATTCCGAACGGAATTTTGTTGATCTTATTGTGTTCCATATTTATAGACTATATATAAGACAATATATCACAGCTTTAGTCCAATACAAAACTAATAGGCATTCTCTTACATAAACGTTACAGAACTGTGAGGGACCGCCCACTGGATATGATGTGAATTGATTTCGTGAAAGAGTGAGTGTGGTCAAATTGGACAGACTAGATAACAGGCCTTCTGGAAGTTGTGACAATGAGTTGTTCTCAACATTGAATTCCGTCAGATTTATGCAATTGCTTAATGACTTCGGCACTGATTGCAAGCGGTTGTATCTGAACAACAGTTCCAAATAATTAATAAACCATGGTAAACCCAAGTTTTAAAAATAAACCAAATCAAAACCTTATAAATAAATCTCACAGAAATTAAGAGCACTCCTATACTATTCAAGCCATGGCATTGAATTTCTATTTTCGACATATTTCCAGATAAGTGACAAAAGAGAAGAAAACAGATCTAAAGCCTAATTAATGTTTGTTTTTATTAAAGTTCAGAATTTTAAGAATCAAATGATCAGAATTTCATATTATAACCCGAAATGGGTTTAAAACTTATGGGTTATCTGAAGAGCAATCAAATAGTTTAATAAAAACTTATTAATTGAGTCATCACTTCATTTAAAGAGCATTCAATTGATTGCAATAACTGAGCGAACATTTACCTCAACACTTATTTTTATAATCATTCAGTTATTTATAATTTTTAGAATTTTAAACGAAACTCAAATAAGAATTTAGGAAACACTTAATTAATTTGTCGAATCCATTAACAAAACTAAACAATAATTTAATTGAATAACAAAATCTAAACAAATAATTCACTCAAAACCCATTCCATAGGTTGTAATGGTTTAAATCAAAATCTAAGTTATAATGAAATACCTGAGCCCGAGTCTGGTCAAACTGGTGAGACGGCCAATTGTTTCGGGAATATCAATGAGTTCATTGTGCTGGACATCTAATGTCGACAATTGAATGCAATTTCCAATTTCTGTATACCAATGGAAAATATATAAAATAAGAGAGTTTTGGGGATGGGTTCCAACCGTTTGGCAAATGTTCTAAATGGTTATTGGAAGCGTCGAGAGTGACCAGTTGTGTCAGACGGCCCACACCGCCCGGCAGTTCCCGGATTTTGTTTTCCCTAAGACTAAGCATGGTTAGATTCTAAAACGAAAGTAATTAAAAACAATTAATTGAGAGCTGAAAATCAAATTTGAAAAACAAAATTACAGTTAAATTAGAAATGTTTTCGCCGACTATTTTGATTCTATTGAAGCGAAGATGAAGTGTTGTGAGTGAAGTCAATTTATAGACCACATCAGGAATCTATTCAAAAGATAATTCAGATTAGAATTGACTGAGATTTTATGTGAATCTTATGAGACCTCATTAAGTTTGTTGTGCCTGAGGTCAAGCACTTTGAGCTGTTTGAGGTTAGCCAACGAGTCGGGCAAACTGGTCAGAGAGTTCTCGTTGACGGCCAACATTTGCAAATTGACTAAATTTCCGATTTCTGACGGAAGAGTCACTAATTTGTTTTGATACAAATAAAACTCAACCAAATGCGTCAACTCTTTGACAGACGCCGGAAGAGTTGTGAGACTACACTTTGTTAGGTCCAGTCGTTTCGAGCCCTCGTCTTTGCATCTTTGGAACTCCTTATCCACGTCAAGGTCGGCCTGAAGGGAGTGTTTCTTTCTTGAGGTGGGTTTGGCTTTGGCCTGACCCGGGTGGTGGATCATTACTTGCTTTGGCCGCACAGACAATACTTCGCCACTGACTCCCACTGCAGATAACTTCTTCTCCTAAACAAATACCATATTATGATAAAAACCAATCAAATAATAGGACAGAGAAACTGATTATCAATTTTATCATTGAAACGGTTCTAACGATTCTAACCTTAGATCTAAATGATTGAAAACAATTTGTAAAAATAGACTCCATTTTTGAAATTGGATTTTGAAAATTGTGAACAAAAGTGAAAACTAATGAATAAAATCGATTTGGAAAACATTGAAATATTATTTTGTTATTAATTAACGCGAAATGCGATACTTTGTGTGTATTTGTGACTAAAATATGAAAATTTTCCGATAAATAAAAACTGAGATAAAAGTGGTTTTGAATAAAATGTTTGACTGGTTTTGGTTTTGTGTTAAAAGTTGAGACATTTGTCTCTAATAATCACTTTAAATGAACTGTCGGTCAGTTGTGATTCAAAGTCCGACACCTAATAACTTATGGCATTCAAAGTGAAACAAAAGCACTGACTTTGTGGTAGTCTTTGCTGGTGGAGGGCTGATCGAAAGGGCTGTGCGCCTCTTCCTCTGTGCGTTCGGGTACAGCCATCACTGATGGTCCGGCCTCAGACTCTGGTGAACTGGGACTTATGCTGGGGCTGACTATGGGCTGCGCTTCGGTGGACGGCACCTGTGGCTGAGGCTCTCTGTGGCTGTGCTTTTCTGTCTTTCCTTTGGTGTATTTTCTCATTTGCTGTGTTTCGGGCGACAAAACTGTAAACAAACATTGCTTTTAGTCTCAAATCAATCAAATTTTTGAACCACTAATCAGTGAATGTGTTCACACCTCTTATCATAATTGTAATTGAATTGTAAGAAACCATTAATTGATTTTGTTTTTTGGCATTTTATTGACACTCTTTTTATTTACATCTCATAATGAAATCTCATTCACTTATAATAAACGCATTTTTCAATTGAGTCCAAGTGATGCGCCCTCTGGTGATGTCTCAGCTCTAGACACAACTCAATACAACACTTCACCCCTTTGTTACCAAAGTTAGGCCAAAAATTAAAAACCCCATCAAAAGTCATCTTTCAACATTATCTTCTTCGAATTCATAATTTTTAAACTCTTTTAAGTCTCAATTTAATAGTCTCATGAGGAAAGCCTTCCGCTACAAAACTAATCTAATAGATTCTGGTCAAATAAATTTTTCAGATATTTTAACTGCTTTATAAAAACTGCCATGGTCAATTCATCGATTAGACAACTTTATTAATTTACTAAGAGTTAGCTCACATTAGAGGCAATAAATCTGTTAAGTTGTGTATAATTTAATGGAAAAGACTTTAAGTCTGGAAATAGAGTATATTTTGTGGCAGTTTTTCAACAGAAATGTCACAAAAGTCTTGTCCACCATTTTGACAAAATTATCGGATTTAAGTGAAGTATTTGCTGCAAAAGTGCGCTCTTTGGACATTAAACTCGCGTTTCAGTACAAAGACTTAAAAAAAGTCAAAGGGGTCTAAGAGGAGGTAATCACCGCATTATAGGATTTATACCACTCTATTGGCGCCAATTACACAATTGTGGTCTTAAGACAACTGATTTTAAACTATAATATCGTTTCTATCCCTAAATCATTGAAATTTGATTAAAATAACGAAAATAATGCGTCAGTAGAATGAAAAAGCATTTAAATTGTATTTTCATTAATTGTCGATCAATTATATGCAAAACAGACACAAAACCAGTTATTTTGAAGAGAATCGCAAACAAAAGACATTTTGGAATCAATTAATGATTCCCTTTAATGACATGACTCGAGAATTGTTACCAAATAAATGCAATTCTCTACGAATATGAGTAAAAATTAGAGAAATATTTTTACCTCGAATCAGATGAGAAGAATCGAATGAGAATTTGTCAAAAGAATAACCAATAAAATTATAGGAAAACAGTTGTCGTTTGGCCTTAAACTCAGAATAATAATCTTTTGCAATGAAAATGGCGATTATTCACAGGAATATCACTGAAATATAACGAAAGGAACGAATTTGTGGTCTCATATGAATATCTTGAGGCGGGCCTCAAACTCATCTTTATAGATGCCAATGAATATATGGTGAGTTTGTCCACAAACTTAGAGGTAATAAAAAAGCAAAGACTAAATATTAAAGAAATATGAGTCCAATAATCGGTTGATATAATAGGAACCGACTCACGAAGAATGAGTGAAACGAGAGTCCAATTCATAGACAATTTGGAAGCTTTTGCGTCAATTAATGAAATGTAATGTGATTTTCAAATATTCTTTCAAAAATTATTACTGTTAAACAGACATGTGCAAGGTTCTACACTTCAGCGGGAACACGGCAGCCAATAATGGCCGACGTAAAGCATTAGTAAAGGCCTAAGAAGGGGTAGAATATGTGTGGCCTCAAACCCTCATATCTACCGATTTTAGGCCGACTTATGTGAGTTTGCAGTTTTAAAAAAAACCTGGTTTTTCCCCAAACTCTGGAATTCAATTATATTCTTAAAAATGTTTTTATTATGAAATCACATGAAATACGATATGAAAAGTAATTTTTGCGATTATTATTGTTTTCAAATATTCGATAATCCAAATAATAGACCAATTGTGATCTTAGTAATTCACCTCGCTTCAAACATAAGCTACAAATTTTGCAAATTAAACGAAAGTCCTCCACAAATAAAATGACTCCCATTACAAACAAGTGCTATATTTCGTATGTTTTCACAAATTTTATATCGAAATCAACAAGGCAGTTTTCAAATATGACGTGATTTTGTGCAAAACAGTGATTTAATTGAATAATGGATGAAATCAATTCTAAAACTTGAGTCTAACTTAAAAAAAAGACTGGGTCTTTACTGAATACTCATTGAGTTAATTCTGCAAGAATTAGTACCAAATTCATTTTTTTAGTGTATTTTCAAATTGAATTTAATTGATAGCAATTATATAACCCATAAAAATTAAAATGAAAAATATGCTTAAAATGCTTCGATTTGTTAAAAATATAGGCCTTTGTTGTTGTTTTGTGAAAAACTGCGCAAAAATTTACCTCTTTTTCCCTCACTTATAAAAGGAACCCATCGATAAGATTAATGAGTTTAGCAAGGTTGAGGAGATAAAATTAAAAGTTGAGGGCAATTATCTGTTTACCCCTACAAATGGCTGCTATAAAACTATAAAATTCTGGCAAAGAATATATAATAAGAGATATAATGAGAAGACATATTACTCAATAAGATTCCAAAAGATGGACAATAAGACGACGGAGAATCTCGTTGTTTATCAACTCTTTTGTATATTTGAAAACCGTTTTCACTAAGTTTGTTGTCGAAGATTATTGCCATCAATGCGTTGATTCACAAAAGACAACAAAAAGATATCTCCGCAGCACAGGAATCGGCGAAATATTCACCACTTTTTCAACCATACTTTGGTGAGTGATATGAGACACAGATTTTTAACGTTTTGTCTACTCGTCTGTGTATTTATCCGTTTTGAAAAATATATTTACCATGCAAAACTGTCAATTTCACAGAATCATTCAAATCAAAACAAATGATTACTTCTTACAAATGACGGCAAACAATATTATATTGAAAAAGCACTCAAACATCTTAATAATCAGCTCATTATCACTGAATATTTCGATTCAAAGCAATTAAAAATTCAATTCAATGCTTCCGTCGATTGAATTAAAATTAATGTCTTTTAGCGAACCATTAAAATAAATGTCAATATTTTTTAGTCAAACTACTAATTATTGATATAAAA
>JAQGAR010000432.1:0-15388 GCA_034697865.1 Oribatida sp. | reverse complement strand
ACTGGCTATTAGTTTGTCCCATCTCCTAGTATACATTGAGTGGCCACCCGACTGTAAATTTATTTGCACTTATTCTATTAGCAAGACAATTGAAAGGTGAGCCTACAATATGTGCTGCTTTTGCATTACCTGATCGAGTGATTCCGTGAGACCATAAACTAAGTTAATGTTTGAAGAAATGTTTAAAAAAAACTTAAATAAAATGAGTTTTAATTCTTAAGATCTCTGCGGAGACATAATTGCACTCATTTTTAATTCAAATCCAATTAAAAGTATTTATAATAAAAATTATTTCAGAAATATTTTAATGTAAGAGAAAACTAATCAAAAGAAATAAGCGGTTCCTCAACGACTTGTGCCGGAGGGTGGTTAAGATTCTGCATTTGTTGTGTCAGTGGTTGTTGTGAACCATTGTTTTGCTGCGGATTCGCTCCACTCATAGGAATGTGTCCGCTTATTGCTGAACCTTGGTTATTGATCGGCATTTGGGGCAGAGTGTTCACCATTGGCTGCATATCATAAGCAGTCTGTTGTGGAGCTGTTGTCCCGGGATGTGGAGAATGAGGCGTCTGCCCTCCCTGAGGTGGGCCCACATATTGATGCCCTCCTGTCTGAGCTGGCATTCCATACATTTGGACATTATGTCCGTTGTTGTTAGCAATTGGGTTAGCGATATAAGGATGGGCTGCACTTGTATTTTGTGTTTGAGGGCCGGGAGGATTCACATATGGCATATAATTTGGAGGACCCGTTTGTGGTCCGTTAGGATAAATGACTTGCGGAGGTGCTGAGTGTTGCCAAACGGGCATATATTTGTGTTGCTCCTGTCTTATAAGCATTTCCCTCTCCTGTTCCTGCATTCTCTGGAGTGCGATCTCTCTCTGGTATTGAAGGTATTCCTGTTTTTTCTTTCGCATAATTTCCAACTTCTGAGCCATTTGTTGTTGACGTAAAAGTTCTGCCTCTTCTGCTTCTCTGCGCAGTTGTTCCCGGTGTTCTTCTCTGAGAGCATCTAAGGCTGCCCTCGCGTCTCTAATTTGTCCCAACTTGTCTTGAAGACTCTCGAAATGGGTGCGGGAGTCGTCCTGTTGTTGAATGAAAGCCAAGAGAGTTGAGTGCATATTCGTTATGTTCATAAACAGCGACTGAACAGCGCTGTCGTTAGCGATTGGACGACCTCTCAGTTGGTTAGAATTGATTCGATTAACGAATATTTCGATGGCAGACCTCAAAGACGATAGAAATGCTTCCATTTCTTCATCGATTCCGTTGGAAATCTTATCTTTCAATTTAATGTCAGGAATCAAATTTGAGCTGTTTTTATGAGAAAGTGTTGCGCTGTTAATCATCTGTTGAGGCTGTGGAGCGCTCGGCATTGGATTTGGCGAATCGCCATCCATTGAATGGCTGTTCATTGACTTCTGTTCCCAAAAATCTCGATTTAGATAACGAGAGAGTTCCGGATCATCGATATTATTATTAGACAGCGATCTCATTGAAGAATCTACTGCTTTGGGCGAAGAAATTATCTTTTGATTGAGTTTTGTTCCGCTCATTATTCCAAAACCAGAACCATAGGGAGCCGAGGAGGCGGAAAGTGATCTATTTCTCTGATCCCTCTCTTTAGATTCGGCCTCAGATTGAGACAGAGCTAAAGCCAATTGAAGCTCTTCTTCTTCTTGTATTTCTCTTTCGGTTTTGGTGTTTTCAGACTTGGGTTTTACACTACTATAAGGAGAGGTCTCCGATGGGTTCCCCGAAACGCTTTTAGTGGTCGACTGTTCGCTTGTTTTCGCAGATTTATTCAATTTATCGAAACAGTCGTCACAAACGCGAACCTCTTTTTCGATACCATATTTAGGAATTGTCGACAATTTTGCCGAACATTTGTGACAAAAGATTTGTCCACAATTACGACAGTGGTGTTTACGGTTAACCATCGAAAACTGAGTGCGACAACGGTTACAACACTCGCCATCAGCCCATTCAGGAGCTGAGTCGGCCGCAAACATAGCATCACTTTCTTTAAGAATCGGAAACTTATAGCCCTCTATTTTCATGAGGTTAACGATGTCCTGTACCGCCCGATGCGACGGATCATTACGAAATGCGTGGGCCCACACCTGAATCAGTTTCAGCAATTCGTCCCTTACTTTAGAGTCAGACGACATTTTTATTATTTCTCTTAACTCTTCCATAAAGGCTTTGTTCGTAATCTCATTATGAAAGGCTGAGCCGCAGTTCTTCACACACGACTCTAATACCTATTAATTAATTGATAGCAATTCTATCATTAGTTGGAAGAGAAGTTATGACTGAGACTGACCTGAAGCGCCAGGAGCTCCACATTAGGATTAGTTGCGTACAACTTCTTCTTAATGGCATTCACCGCATATTTAGGTCTTAATTAATTAAATACAAATCGATTAACAAGAATGGTTCAAAAAAGATAACAAATATTACTGGACATCGTTTTGTCTAATTGTATCACAAATAGCGAGAATGGCGTTCCAGTCGGGCTCCAAATTGGTCAGACTTGTGGCCCGCTCTACAAATTAATTCAATAATAATCAAAATTATATAAAAATTGTTTAATTTATTGATTGTTTGAATTACCCAACAATTTGTCGAAAGTTGAGGTCGACTTAAACATTGCTTCCGTTTTGTATGAGGTCTTAAAGACAAATAATTTGCTTATAAACGAATGGACCCAACAAAAGAAAATAGGAATGAGTTTTGAGGCAATAACTGATTGAAGATAAATAAAGATAATTATTGTATTGTTTGGAGTAATCGGTGTTTGTTTCAATTCAATGACAGCTCAGTAGAGATGAGTCACTCATTGAGTCAATCATTGGTTTGATTATAAAACAGCTGTCAATCAAATACTAGATGTCATCAGTTGTTTCACAAATGACATGACTTTGCATTTGTTTTCAAATATTTAATATTTAAAATCCACTTAAAAGTCCACTTAAAGAGCACTGAAATCTAAATGAGATGATCTTGCTTAACTTCTTTGAAAATAACAATTAATGAATTGTCAACATTTGCTTTCTCATCCATTTTAAGTAATCTTTTAGTCCTTAATTTTATTTAAGTTTTTATCGCAATTTTAAGTAATGTCGGACTCAAATCTCGACGAAACTTCTTTTGAAGTTTTTCTTTATATCTATGATATGTCAAAAGGAATGGCAAAAGCCTTTTCCCAATTGTTTCTAGGTATTTTCAAATTGTATCAATTGTTTAACTGATTTGAAATGTTTTAACTAATTTGAATTGGAAGGCAAAGAACTGCCGGGTATTTGGCACACGAGTGTCATCGCATACGACAGGGAATACTTCTTCGGCTCTTTTGGCATTGAGAGCACAAATGCGGTATTTATTTATTTAATACTCAATTATTTTAATGCATTAAACTGATTTGAACTGTTTTGAAGGGTGAAACAACATTTGGAGAACCGGATCAGATTCTATCGTTGGGTAAAACCCAATTGCCTTACAGTTTATTTCTCGAGTATTTGTTTTCTTTGTCGGATTCGGTCTTCGCGTCAGTTATCCTCTTAGACTTGTAATACTATAAAACTGAGCAAGTTTAATTTCAGACCTGGTACTTACACCTTATTGGAACACAACTGTAATAATTTTAGTAATGAATTATCCGTTTTTCTCACCGGAAAGTCTATACCTCAAGAGATCATTGATTTGCCTAAAGAAGTGCTCAATACGTGAGTAGTTCTCAAACATTCAATCCCATAGTTTGTATTTTGTAATTGAAGAGGTGTTGACCCAAAGGTGTTCAAGTTTTTTAAATTTCCTGATCTTTTTTTTGTTGATTGAGTTCTGAAATACAGATTATTTACTTAAATCTTTCAAAAAGAGTTTATATTTAGTTTTAGTCTATTTTTTCTTAATTTCTGTGAACTTATGAAAGCATTTATTTGATGCTATTTTTATGGCAATTATTTTAATCAAAAACTACATTAATTAATAAGATTTTTGATAAATTGCCATAAATTTTAACAATTATTTGCGAAGTTTCCGAAAAGTTCCTAAACTCTTCACAATACATTTAAAAGCAAGTTATGGGTTGAGCCGCAAATAATCCATTTATTGGTAAAATTCTGGTTATTGAATCTCTTTAGTTGTTTTTAAATCCAATTTTTTCGAATTTCAAGAAATCGGTTTCAAAATAATTGGACAGAGCGGATAAATCAGTTCTTTTTGTGACAATTTTTCTGCTTCCCTCCTGAATCTATGATTCTTATAGAGGCAAAGGGTCGACACATTGTTTATTCCTAAATCAGAAATATAGAACATGTTTTCCAAGTTTTTCGAGAGGATTCCTAAAAATTTTTCCAAGGTTCGGGTGGTATATGGGAAATAGATATCTTTCGTGATTATTACTTTTCCATCCAATTGTGCTGTCAAATTAATGGGATACTCGCTCTCCCTGGCCATACTCACTCTAACCTGAAACATTGAAATACGTTGCGAAAATATTATGAAAAGTTATGTAATGCACTAAAAATACATTTGAAAGGGAGTGCATTTGGAGTACATTCCAAACCAAACCTTAATTTAGGAATTTCTTTAAGAAAACAATTCTAAAAATTGTAATCTTAATCTAAGTATTTCTGCCTTAGGTTCTACCTGTATCTTCTTTATAATTTGAAAATAAGAATACAAAACGCAATCTATTTTATTCATTCTCTTAAAAAAGAGAGGACCAGGGGTCGGGCAAACAAGAACCCTTTTGACTTTTTAGATATCTTTCATTTAAAATATGAATGAATTCTCACAATTTGAGCTCTCAGTACATAATTCTGATTCCCAGCCTTTCTTCTGTTATTCATTCTCAGGGAATGACGACTATTTGTGCATCTAAAGAATAGTATAAAATTAAAAATTAATGAATAGGAACAAGAATTAAACTTCTGACTAAAAGTGATTTTTAAAAATTTAATTTAAACTTGATAAACTTAGTTAAGAAACTATAAAAACAGGCATGAAATCCGGTGCCATAAGTTATGTAACATGGTACATAACACTTCCGTTCTCAGGAACTGATGCTTTTTTGGGAGGATATCTCTGAATATTGTAACTCGAAGCTATAAGCTCTTGGTCCATTGGCATTTTAAAACTTAGAGATCATAAACTAATTAAAATGAGCTAGCTATACTCTCTTACCCTTATTTAACAAATATTCATAAAAAATAATTAAATTTGAGAGAATTTCCGATAATTATTTGATTTTTTTGAATTTGAATCTTTCGAGTCAATACTTATTTTTAGAATAGTTTGTAAATGCTTTAGTAAAAGAGGAACTGATTCCCAAAAGCGTGAAACCAATGGATTCTATTTTTAACTATTTTTTCTTTACTCCGATTTCACTCTCAATACAGTCTTTATAATCCTTTTGAAGTCAAAGCGATGCCAAAAGTGTTTCACTTGTTTTCTCTCATTTTCTGATTCTTTGGTTCGAAAATTTGTTTTCAGACCTCTCGGCCAGACTTTGCAATTGTATTTGAATTCATTGAGTATACGTCCGGAAGGAAGTGGTGTCGCATTTAGTGGTGTTGTTGACGACCGACAACATCATCCGACTACGAATCGATTACTGGGTCGCAGTGATAGAGTCATCCCTCCAATTCAAAAGCCATTACTTAATACACAAATTGATAGACATATTGTTTTGGACACCAAAATGGAAAGCAATCCAAACGAAACGATTCCTACAGAAAATTTAGAAGAAGCAAATGTTGAATCCAAAGAAGAAGAATCGAGTACTAAATCTTCGACAGCTCGGCGTTCGTACAAATTCGACGATCCCCCCGTTACTTTCAAAGACGTCGACGTAAGGCTCACATATATTATTATTAATTATTAAATTTTTTTTTTTAATCGAAGGGCGTTAAGGCTATCAAAAAATTGACAGAATTAGTGTCGGATCAGTTAAGTACAGAACAACAGCAATATTTGAAAGAACTAGGTGAATATCTCTTGTCTGAAAGTGGCGCCTGGGCTCTGGGCGATGAACACCTCGAATTCATCGCATTATTACTAAGGTTTGATTCATATATTTTTGTACTTTTTATAAGCGATGTTTTGTTATATTGGTTTAGTGGAGGGGACGGCAAGTTTGCTCCAAATGTCCCGCTTTTGGTTTTGGAAGTATTACAGGCGGCCGCACTCAAAGATGATATCGTATTAGTATTGCATCAGGACAGGAAAGACCATCGAATTATGAGTTACATCAATAGAATCGAGTCATTGACTTTAGCAGAACAGGAGGAGACGGCAAAACTTTTATGTAATCTCTGCGGTCAGCCCACAACTTTTGATTGGCTTCTATATATCAGTGAATGGTCAGAATCTGATGGCCAATCGTCAAGTAATAGTCGAACCACAACCAGAGCGGCAGTTCATACAGTACTTAATGACAAACTGACGACCCTTCAAAGGACTGGCGTCGCTTTGATTTACAATATAGCGCTCAAAGAATTATTTGAAGACACGGCTACAGAGTTGGCCACAGCTATTCTTCAGTTCCTTCACTCAGAACTTGCAGAAGATCAGGGTTTGTCTCAAACGAAGGAAATATTTTTGATTTAACAAATTGTTTTGTGTCATTCGCAGCGTTTATGTGCTTGATCGCATTATCAAGATTTATGGCCATCAGTTACAACGACGTGCCGGCACTGGTCAAGATGTTGGGCCCCGATCTCAACAAATTTAAAGGTCTTTCCGAAAGAGTTGATAAAATAGTTGAAGAGATTTCGCTAAAGTTATCAACTCTTCCGTCTTTGTCTTCCGAATGAATTTTTGCGCCAATCGATTGAAGCATTTCATAATTCTGACAAAATTTGAAAACTGGGAAACCCTTCCAAACCAATCAAAAGGATGTTATTTTCAGTTACAGTTTAAAGCATACTTTTCAGTATAGCACTTGAAGAAATTAGCCTTGCTAACTTAATAATTAGTTCTCAGCTTTTGTTTTAATATTTTTTCAAAAATGATTCGGTTGTAAATTAATTCATTTTTGTGACTTACCTTTTCAATCAATTTATTGAGTTTTTTTTAGTAATAGAGAGAATGAGTGAATAACTGAGTGAGGGTTTCCTTTTTATTCAAATTACTTCGAAACGAAAATGTTTTTATAATTTGTTTTTCTTTATTCAGTTTTTATTTCGTAAAACACTTTTTCTTATTCGCTATTAATTATTATTTGGTTTTTAAGTGAATAAACGATTCAAAAATGAGTCACATTTTTATCAAAACTTTCTCTAATTTTTATTTTCATTTTACAACAAATGTATTGATTATTAAAAAGATTGTTATTTATTATCATTTATTATTAGTTGAATAGTACAAATAAATTGGAAATGAGCATGGTCAATTCATTCCAACAAATTATTTCTTTTCATATTAATCTTAATTTTTTGGTTGTTTGCGATTACATAAGATTTGTTCTGTGTAATCCAATATTAGTTTATCGAGATCATTATCAATAGTTTCAATTTATGATATTTTCGTCTTTAGACAACAACAAAATGAAATAGTTCAATATTTCTCTTTTTTTTCTTTATCTTGTAAATTTACTCGATGTCTAGAATGCTGAACTTATTTAGAACTTAAGATGAGAAGTAATGATTTAAGATGAATACATTAGTAGATGACTAGTTATTGAGTAAAATTTAAGTTTCAATTATTTGAAAACCTCTTCAATAGTGTAACCAAAAAGTTTGAAATCAAGAAAATATATTTTATATAAACTTATGGTTTGTTCGGCACTTATTTGAAACAAATATTTTTTCACTTCTCTATTATTAAAATTATTCCAATTTTTATTTTCCCAAATCGTTTGATTCGTTTTATACTTCAGCTGTTTTTGCATTAATTCAAAGTCTTGAGGAGTTTCGAGTTTACCGATGAAATTGTATTCGACAAAACAGGGCTCACATCGATTCCAAATTGGAGACCAGTGCTCATCGAATTCGTGTAATTTAGAAGTCAGTATAAGTTTAACGAACTCTTTGAAAAGTGGTTTGGAATGGTTGTGGACATTCATATCTCCCCTCTCTCTTCTCATTATTGGATCCCAATATTTGGCGTAAAAGTATGGCTCTTCTGATCGGCTCTTTTCACCCTTGTCTTTGAAGGCTGATATCAATCGTAGGAACGGATGTCTAACAAAAATTGCTTTGAAATATTGTTTATTCTGTTTAGTGCTATAAAACATTGGACTGATTCGCGACAACTTCTCATTTGCATTGAAATGAAAAGCTGTTAAATTTGTATTTGCGCTGTAATTCATTTTATTATCACTCAAAATAGCGAAGAATTTCTTCATTGAAGTCGAGGCTATCTTTTGTACGAAACAAAACATAAACTTATGTTTTTCGTCGACCAGAACCGGACAGTTCTTTGTCGTACAAAATCTTTGTTTTCCTTTATAGTTATTACTCGATTTTCTCCAAATCGATATAATTTTATGTTTCAAACCATATTTTTGGCAAAACTGTTGCATAACTCTTCTTCTTTCTCTTTGAGTTTGACTTTGAGAAAACATTTCACTCTTATTCTGCGAATCAAAACTTAACTTAAATATAGTGAACAATAAAATCAATTACTCTTACCATAACGGATGAGTTTTTGGATCTGTTCATCAGAGAAGTCAAGTTTTCAGGAGTTATTGTTAACACATGTGAAGTATCGATAATTAATTGTCTATGAATTAGATTTGGAAGATGAATATGATTTATATCTCTTCCATCTTTTCTATGATTTTCTCCATTTAGATGTTTTGACATACTTTTGTAGGACAGCCACAAATCAGACGAAGAGATCAAATAAAATACTAATAAAATAACAAATAAAATCAAACTTTTTCTTAAACTCAAAAGATTTGAAAACATTGTAAAAATTTCTTTAACTCTTTGTTTAATCATTTTATTACAAACTTTTATCTTATAATTAAAAGGAATTCACAAATATATGAGTGAAAACTCGAAAAATTTGACATAAATTCGATAGTTTCGCTTAAATCATAATTCAATGATCGGACGATTACACAAATAGCCTCATATTCTAACTAAAAAGTCAATTGATTTCAAATCAAACTGGTTTTGAGAAAGGAAACAAGGTCAAACCAAAACTTTTACAAAACTTGTAAATATATACACAATTAAACAATTTTTGTATCTGATATCACTTATTCCTTTCATAAGTTCTTCTTTGATTAATTTGCATCAGGATTATACATATTTCGGAATAAATCTATAAACCTATATATGCAATGCTTATTGTAGGGGTTTCCTATTTCACTTTTTCTTCTCTGTCACTATTAGAATTTGATTAGAGAAATCACCAAGATAAATCAATTCCCTTAGTTCGCTCAAAAAACCAAAATTTTTAAAAAATTAAAGTAATTCGTTCTATGAGTGAAATAAAAGTTATGCAAAAAATTACTCAAGCCTAAAAGAGATCCAGCCTAAATAATTTCTAATTATAGTTGTAACTACTTTTTAAAGCCTAAAGGCTATACATACATGTATATCTCTTATAAAATCAACAATATACAATGGCATAATTATATGTATTTAATATGTGTCTAACCAAAATAGAATATTCAGGATGAGCTCAATTTGATAAATTGATCCCTTGGATGTCCGGAATAGAAGATTTGAAGATTGATTGAGACCTCTATTGAGAGCTTTATTGAGACCTCTATCGGATTCCTCACAACTTTTCCAAAGAAGTAAACAAAAAATTGAAAACATTTGAATTTGAATTAACCAAAAATCTATTATTTTTAACAAATTTCACCATAATTTCGGCAATAAATACAATAAAATCGATTAATTCTATTAATCTATTGATGAAAATGTGGTACAAATTGCGGATTAATTCAATGACAGAAACTTTAGAAGAATTGTCTTCACATTTGTGCCAAAGTTCTGTTCGTTTGAATATATGATTCATTTGATTAAATACTCAAAAATGTGTTTAAATCTAATCATAGATCTAATAATAAATCAATTAATTTGTTTAAAACATATCATTAATTCAGTGTTCAAATGGAGAATCTTTCGCCGATTTTGGATCTATTTATTCATGTCTTTTATCGTAGTTTTAATTCAAATTATTCTTTGCATTACTTTTTATTCATTAAACAATTCAAGCATTGAATCCAAGATTCAAAACCAAATCA
Organism: Oribatida sp.; assembly: GCA_034697865.1. Classification (NCBI taxonomy): domain Eukaryota; kingdom Metazoa; phylum Arthropoda; class Arachnida; order Sarcoptiformes; species Oribatida sp. The sequence goes on along the minus strand of JAQGAR010000432.1, from coordinate 5,175 downwards.
ACTCCAATGAAAAGTCAAGAAAAGTAATCCTCATTTAAATAAATGTTTAAATTGAAATATAAATTTGAATTTAAGGTAAAAGTGGAGCAATCAGTCGATTATTACTCGGAAACAATTTCTGCGATCACCGAATCACTTGAGACAAATTCTGTACATTTCATACAAACCAATCACTTAGAGGTTTTTCATTCAAATCTATAAAATTAACTTAATTTCTGATTAAATCATTTGATTGTTCAGAAAAATTTAATCGATTTGAAAGTTCGCTCGTTTTGTAACATAAGTGCCACAAATGGAAAGTATGGTCTTTCGGCCATTCAGAGAGCGGTCAGCAGACAATGCAAACAGAAGTTGGCGGATATCACATGTCTTAATCTTGTTAAACAACTTTATCCCGAATCACTTCCGCGTTTTTGTCCGCTTAAAGGTATTGAAGAGTTCTTTTAATTAATTGCTTTTTAAGTTAATTTTTTTTCAATCAATTTATTATTTATTTGTCTTTTTGTTGATTTGAATCCAATTATTTAAAAATTGATTGAAAAGATGGAAATTTCGGAGATTATTTGGGATGTTATCGGCACAGAACCAAACCTCGCCTTTTGACTGGATTTAAGACTAACCTTTCAGATAATAGTCGTGAGAAATGCCTCAATATTTGTCTGCAATCGGGCTATTCTTTAGCCGGTTTGCAGCTCAAAACCCAATGTTTTTGTGGATCTGAGTTTTCATCTGGTAGTCAAAGATTAGAGTCAGTCCATTGCAATATGTCGTGTGCCGGTGCACCCGACCATACATGCGGTGGCTTTCATGCCATTGATGTTTACAAAACAGGACTCAAATGTAAGCAATCTATAGTATCGAACGAATTCTGTGTTTGACTTTTCTTTGATTCTTGAATTTTCTTCTGATGTTTAAGTAAACTGTTGTTTCGATTTTAAAATAATTGATAGTAAACGTCTTTTTGTGGTTTCAGATACGCCAAAAGTTATGCCAACTTTAGTCAAACATGAAGTCAATGAACCTTCGGTTCGAATAGTATTCCTCCTAACTCTGAACGGCCGCTCTCTTCGACAAATCAAGAGATTACTTAGGAATATATACGATACTAAACACTATTATTTCCTTCACATCGATTCGGTGAGTCTTTTAATGAAATTCAATTGTTTTTCAAAAATATTCTTTGAGAGGCAATAATTGCATCAACCGTTTCATTCAGTCATAAACTTAGATTAGTTTACTGTAAATTTTAGACAGGACTCAGAGAGTCTCTCAGAGGACTGACAGCAAAAACCCGGATCTCATTATACGAGATCAAAATTGTTTATATAATTGAACTAGTTAAAATAGAATTAATAGAATTAGTAGGTAATTTAAATAGAATAAAATTATTTTATGAAGAACCTGATCACGATTAAGGTATCTTTTTTAAATTTTAAAAATAAAAACTATTGGAACGGCCTTTGATTAATCATTAATGCATGTGATAGAGAGAAAGTTATATTATATTGGGATCCAATTTTATCGATCTGGTTGGTTGATCTTGATAAAAAATAGTTTATAGAAATTATAAAAAGTAATTAATTGTGAAAATTATGATTATGTTTAGCGTAAGGACTATCTCTTCCGAGAGTTAACTCAATTGGAATCTAAGTTTCCAAATGTGAGGCTTTCCCGAAATCGTTTGTCAACGATATGGGGCGGCGCTAGTCTTCTTCAAATGCTACTGAGCTCAATCTCGCAAATCCTAAAATTTAATGATTGGGGCCATTCCTGGGATTTTGTCATCAATTTGAGTGAAACTGATTTTCCAATTAAGTGAGTTTTGTTTGAATGAAACAAATTTTCTAAAATATATTCAATCGATTCAATTAAATCAAAGACCGATTAAGGAATTCGAAACTTTTTTGGCCGCAAATAAGGAGAAAAACTTTGTTAAATCTCACGGACAGGACTCACAAAGATTTATATCAAAACAAGGACTCGACAAAACATTTGTCGAATGCGATACACATATGTGGAGAGTAGCCGACCGACAGCTCCCAAAAGGTTTATTATTTTAATCTCTGCTCTTCGTTGGAATCTAATTATTTAAACGAAAGGTATCCGATGGGACGGAGGAAGTGATTGGGTTGTTTTAAGTCGTCAGTTCTGTAATTACATCACTTTTGAGAACAACCAACTCCTGACTGGACTCAAACAGATATTCAAATATACTTTACTTCCCGCAGAAGTCAGTTCTCGTTCTCATAATTTTCTAAAATATAAATTTCTGTTCTTTTGTTAAATTATGGATTTGTTTTCAGTCTTTCTTTCATACAGTCCTTCAAAATAGTGAATTTTGTTCGACAATTATCGACAATAATTTGCGACTGACTAATTGGAGGCGAAAGCAGGGCTGTAAATGTCAATACAAACACATCGTGGACTGGTGTGGCTGTTCTCCCAACGATTTCAAAACTAGTGACTGGACACGACTTATGGCCACTCAAACAAAACCCTTGTTTTTCGGGCGAAAATTCGAACCAATAGTCAATCAAAATATTATCAATAAATTAGAAGAAATGATTGATAAGAATTTTAGTAAAGATATTCGAGGACTCGACCAGTTCTGGCAAAATGAATACCATTCCAAAGACAATCAGGACTTTATCGATGACTCGAAGCTCACATTTTACTACACTTTTGCAATAAATAGTCAGAAATTTATTGAAAATAAATGTAAATTAAAAACAAATTTAAGTCAAACTAAACACCAAAAACGTCTGCACTTAAGTCATGTCAAAGAAGCAAATGTTTATCTAAAAGATGATATATTTGAAGGAATTTTAATAACATTTGAGTCCAACACTGGAATGGATTCAATCTTAACATTAGAAACTCTGATCCGTCCCTTCGATAATAAGACAATCGTTAATATCTCCCAAAAACTTATTGATTTAAAGGTTATTATTCTTATAATTATTTTATTTATCCCTGAAATCAATTTTAATTTTATGGAATATTTCTTAAGGTTTGCTCCGATTTTGATGTTAAAGAGTTAATATTCCGAAACATGGGCTGCATTTTGGGTCCCTTTTCTAAACCGATTGCTTTACATAAATGGTACGCAAAGATTGAGACAATGAGCGCAACATTTGTTTGGGTGGATCCACACAATAAGATTGCGGCCACTTATGTCGTCAAAATTGAGTCGAACGAGTCGAGTGACGTACCCTTCAATGTTTTACTCCAAAAGCCTCAATTGAATACACCGTTACGGCCGGGAGTCTGGAAGTTATTGGTCTTAGACAAGGGTTCAGTGATAGGAGAGACCAAATTTTTAGTGAGTCCACTACTTTTCTACAATAAAAACAAAGTGAATAAAGAAAATGCAAAACTCTTACACAACGGTCCAAAACAGAATTATATTCCTCTGAATTCAACTTTTATTGAATCAATAATTCGAAAACAGACTCAGATTTCAAACCCAAGAGATTTAAAGATTGAGAATTTAAACAATAGTAGTGAACATCTCTTTAATTGGATAAACAGTTTGTATTCTAATTTCTGGTTTTCCTCACAAATATGTTACATATCAGAGTCAACCGCTTTGGGCCTTGACTTCAGTTGTGATCTCGAGTTAAGTCCCTGTCATTTAACTGATTGGAGTTCCTATTCTCCGGACCCCAAATCAGAAATGCGTAATATTTGATAAGCTATTGTCAGTGCCATATCTGTTGCCATAAATGTGACATTCATTTGGAAGTGTCATTTGGAAGTGCCTATAATTCTGTGATCCCTCTCTTTACTTAAAATTGGCTTATTTTTACATTATAAACACTTATTTAATAATTTATATTTTATTACATATTTTAATAGAAACTATCGAACAATTTTACACATTTTTACTTTAATTATGACATTTGAATACAATTCTCAATCATTTCAATAAAATTAACGAAAATATGGTTTTTTACTCAATTAAAACTGTAATTAAATATTCTATAGAAAATTCAATAAAAAATTGATTGAAAAGGTGTTATACCTGCAAAATTATGTGCGTTTTTTTGGTGATCTTATCTGAGCTATTTTTATTTGAACTAAATATCACTGATCATTGTTAAGTGATTTGTGTTGAATTCTGTTCTGACCAATACTTCGATTTCAAAATACTTTTGTTTAATCTAATAATTATGATAACCATATTGTGGCTATTCTTTGATAATTTCGAAAATTTCATAATGAAATGGTTTTTTCATTCAAACGCCAGAATTGTTTTCAATTTTGATTTCAGTTTTAACACATATTTCGTAAAAATATATTTTGGTTTTTCCGATTTTTCGACTTTTTTTTACTCAAATTAAGAAACCAATTCTCGTAAAAGCAATTCAAATGTTTATTTCCTGTATGGGAGGGATATCCACTTCTTGATTAAACCAGCAGGTTCAAATCTAGTCGATCCACATTACATACGTTTTGTAATTTTTTAACATGTTTTTAATTTCATTAATTAGCATACAATTAAAATAAGCAATTTAAAACAAGTTAGAATAATCTGTCAATCATTTACTCGTCAAGTTTTAGCACCTTTCTACATTTTAGACGTATTCTGGTGTTAAATTCAATTTAATCAAGTCTAATTGACCTAATCAACCATAATACAACCTTGAGGGATCATACAGGGATCACATGAAAGCAATAACAAATCAATAAAGAGAATCAACATAAGTCTTAGTTTGAACAGATTGCTCAGGGTCTGATTATTCAGCTTATTTGAATTACACAAAATCATCTGTGTCCATATGCGCCCAAACCGATCAAATTTATATGAGTTTCATTTGTAATTGATTTTGAAGTTTATTATTAAAAATAAGTTTTTAAAACTATCTTAGAATCTATTGGTTAACATGTTAACCAATATTTGACAGATGATTTCAAAGTAAAAAACATTAAAAATTCAAATTAATATTTTGCAAACTTGCGCGGAGGAGTTAAGTCTTATATATTTGTGATCAGAGAAGAGCTTATAGGAGCATATGTGAGATTTCTAGATTAACAAGAATTTTTCCAACCTAAAAATAAAAACTCAACTTTTCACTTGGAAAAGTTGAATTATTTATATTTGTATTAATTGATGATCGTAAATTCTTTAAATTGGAAAAGTTATAAAGAACAAAAAGAAAGATGATTATTGTT
>JAQGAR010000431.1:0-15407 GCA_034697865.1 Oribatida sp. | reverse complement strand
AATCTACCTTGCTCTCCCCGTTTATATTGATGTTGATGTGCACGACCAAATAAGTTTTCTCATCCATAGAGTTCATAGTTGAAGTGTTCCAATATTCCACTTTGAAACTTGTTAATTATTCCACTTAGTATTGAAATAAATCGCCACTCGAACAGAAGAATAATAAAATTAGGAATGAGCAAATAAATTCATTTTTAAAATCAATGGCATTTTATTTGTGGCAATATTTATATATATATTTAACAAATGAATGTTTTCACTGTTTTGTTTGCAATTTATTATTTAAAACATATTTTCATTCAAGTATTCAATAGAATTAATTAAATATTTATGACATTTATTTTTATTTAATATAAGTATTTTTCAATTATTTTTTGTTGAATTAAGTAATGGAAGTAAAAATAGCGAATACTGTATGAGAATTGAATTGTTTGTGGAGAATATCAAACATTACACACAAAGAGAATGAAAGAGCATAGAGTCATTTGGGAGAAGAAAGTATCAAGATAATTTCAATTATTCGTTTGAAAAAATCAATAATTATTTGAATTGTATTTGTTTTTCATTCAATAATTATATAATTGTCGCACAAATTATATCATTTGATATAATAGTCGTATAGAATATAAGAAGATATACATTATTGGATTGTATTCTTTTTTGTTTTGTTTCGCTTTAATTTAATAATAATTTAATCTTTTATTTGTTATAAAATGGAAAAGTGGGACACAACAGCAAAATGAGCAGAATATTAATATCCAATATATATATATTCATATTTTATAACTTATATATATTAACAGACACTTCGAAGAGCGACGACATTATTGGTAATATTTATAATAATGTTCGGTTCGGTTTCAAATCCAAACTTCAATTATAACTTTTGGTTTACATTCAAATATAATAATAATTAATCGTTTGAATTGTGTAAGAATTTTATCAATTTTTGTTGTAATTTAATGTATTTTTTGTCAATTTTGTTGAGAATAAGGCAACGGGTATTATATTAATTATAATTATAATCAATTAATCAATAATAATAATAATCATTAATTTCAGTAATAATAATCATTAAAGAGAAAAAGATAAGATAATAATGAGAAATATATATGAAGGCAAGCTCCAAATGTATCACACGATAGTCAAGTCCAATAATTTGAGAATATTCTGTATTATTATTATTATTTTAATGTATGCTCTCATGAATTTGTTAAACAATTTTCCTAATTCATCATTGAATTCATTTAAAACGTTTTCTTAGAACCAGACTTTAAATGACTTGATTTTCACTTATTTTAGCACAAAATGGCAAATATTAAAAAAGCGTTTTTCTCATCGATTCAATTGAATATGTTTTCAATCGATTTTTCATAATTACAGTAATAATAATAATTTGTCGACAATTTGAGACAATATTTGCGATATTGAACTAATCTATTGTAATCTCAATACAAAGTAATTTGCAGTCAATGTCTGAAATGACAAAAATTAAAGAATTTCAGTGCAATGCTATCTAATAATAATTGCTTTCACAATACTATTGCTAAAAGTTTTAATACAATTTGACTAAAATTCTGATTTACTGAGAAGTAAAACAATTTGTTTCGTCACTTATTGTTATTATTGTATAAAATTTTAATAAAATTAATAATGAGAAACATATTCGTGAAAAAGAGGATAATTACAATCAAATGAACAAAAGAATTACGAAATGAATTAATGAAATTATAATCATTCAAAATATTATTTTACATTTGTTTACTGGGAAACTAATACTGATATAAATTATTCAAAAAATGCTCAACGTACAATTAGATCATTAAAAACTTTTCACATAAAATTTTGAATTAAATTAAAATCTTATAATTATAAGTAATTGCGGATAATATCTACCCTTATGTCTAAAACCGGGAAAATTATAATTCTAATCAATTCAACCAAAAAACAAAACAGAAATTCATTTGGAATTATTGTCTCAAATGATGGTAACATTTCGAGCAAATATTATTTGAGACATTAATTCCAAAAATTCAATTAAACAGTCATTTGAATGAAAAAACAAAGTATTGGCATAAAAAGTGTTCAAACAAATGAAACAAATTTTAAATCAATCATTTAAACTGAATGATAGACTTAAACGCAAATGACATCAGTTTTAATCAAACATTGAATGATTGACTGCCGTCTTATTTCAAAATTTCAATTAATTCAAACCAATCATAATTTGTATGAATAATGGCTTAATTACAGACCAACTTTGTTGGCTATCATTTATAATAAATTATTCTTTGAAACTCATCTCTTGATTACATGTCATTCAATTGATGAAACATTCATTAATCAATTGCTAACTCAACAAACAAGATGTCAATCAATATTCTTCTTTCACAGTAAAAAAAACTGTAAATAATTTATTAATAAAATGCTTTTCCAAATAATTTACATAATTTTGACGATTATTTATATATAATTATAAAATAATAATCCATTTAATCATTAAATTACAATTGAGTGCCTGTTATTTGAAAATCTGTGGGTCGAGTCGACTATCGACTTATACAGAAAATATTTCGAAGCACCGGACCATCGTTTTTGTCTTCAGAGATAAAATACATATTTTGTTGAAAATTAATTTATTAGCTGTCAGTCTATATGTCTTTGAGTCTTAAGCCCTGCACTGCACTTCACTGACCATACTTTGCTATCGTCTCTAATTTAAAATTGATATATATTTCAGTCATTTCTCCTTCATTTCAAATATTGTTCAAAATTTCCTTATTATTCATTCATTTTATTACTGGTTGTGTTTCAGAATTTATTTGAATCAATAAATTCTGGCGAATATTCTGTCGCTTAAGCCTTAAAATATGTCTGATATCGCAAATGGTTTGTGGAAAAGTAGAATAAAATCTTTGGCGTCGATTTGAATGCATAATAATATATGTATTTTATTATTAGTATTATTCTTATTAAATATAAATTATAACTTAAATAACTTATTTTCATTCGAAGAATGTGAGGAAACAGAGAAAAAGAAAATGACTGAGCGATAGATTTGTGGATATACCTCATAAAATGGGTTTCTTGTAAAAAAAGTTATTCACCGGATATTTCTTGTGGTTTAAAGCTTAAAAAAGGAGGATTCCCTTAATTCTCGAGATTTTTTAGTCAAAGAGAAAACATTTTGATTGAAGTTTTCTTTGGTTATTAGAGTTTACAATAATATCAGTAAATAAACTGAACTTTGATTCCAAGAGAAGAATATTGTTTGTGTCTCTGTATTGTAAAGATTTTCAAAGCGTTATAAATAAACTAATGAAGCGATTAGAGAAACGCCATAAGAATAAGAAAGACTAGAGGAAAGACATGCGAACCATATTATAAAACAGAGAATAAAATAATAAAACGACGACTAGTTTTGTTTTGTTTGTATTAATGAGAGAACACTATTCAAAGAATGAATAATCAGCTGTCAATTGGCCTAACATTCAATGCCTTATAAACCGATGCCTTTTATTAAATCTTATATTGAATTTAACGCAAACGTTTCCAAACAATAATTGAAGAATTTGATCGAAAAATCAGTGAACACTACTGTCTATTGCACTCCTAAGTAGAAAATCCAACCAAACAATTACAGAAGACTTGTTATTATTCGTTTCAATCTTGGTCTGCCTGTTTGTATCACCAGATCATTACTTGAATTAATTAATTGAAAACATAACTTATTATCGAGAGTTGAAAACTACTTCAAACACATTTACTCATAATATAATGTATATAATAGATAACTAACGAAACTATATCTTAAAAATAATTCTAATAATTAATTAATGATAAAAATGCAAAAATATTTGTGAAAAAGTTTTGTTTAAATAATTGAATAATAATTAATTGAAATTAAATGAATAACGATCTGTACATTCAATTCGAATATCAAAGTTTTGTCTTTCATAACACCACTTCAACTCAAAGACAAATTCAGACGTCTTTTCACTAAAAAGACGGAACAGAGAGAACTGATTGAAAAAACGGGGGCTTTAATGAAAAATTATATAAAAAACAAGATATAAATTACAAGAAGTACTGATATAATTGAAATGTACTTGGCAATTAAGTATATCACATAATTGACAAAATCAAAGCCCAACACCTCTTTTCAATACTGAATAAAATTTATAATAAATTGTTTGTCGAGATATCACTTATTTGAATAATGAATTTTCTCGTCTTATTCTTGAGAAACGCCGAGAAATTCGTATTCAAAATCATGTGTTCTTCTAATCATTAATGAGCTTTAAGGCCACTCATCTATTACACCGGGAGAAAGCACTTGGACATTGGGCTCACCGCTCTATCCAAGATTATTCGCTTAAGTTTTTGGTATTCAATTAAATTAATTTATGTTTATATCAAAAACTGCATAACTATTTGATAATAAACTGAACGCAAAGTATGTTTCAATTGATTTATGGCAGAAATGAGTGAATAAATCTATTGATTCGCTCAATGACTGTCTCAAACACTTCCATTATTGAACACATTCTTCCATAACATTGTCATCGTTAATGGCTCCGAGTTTGCTTGGTCGTCCATCGTCTTCCATTTCGTCGTCATCCCAACCTTCCTCTTCCTCTTCGATTTGTTTTTCTAATCTCTTAATATTGTTTTGTCGTTCGTTTCCATTGTTTTTTGCATCACTTTTTGTACAGAAATTGTTTTCGAGATTAGCGGTCGGTTCTACGCGAACGGTGTCGTTGTCGTAATCTAAAGAATCTCTTCTCCGGCTTCTCATCATATCATCGATGGTTTGTCGAACGCAGACGCCGTTAATTATTTCATTTCTATGTGTGGCCAAATCGTAGGCGTCGTCGTCATCAATCATATCGTCACTCATACCGTCGTCTGCATAATCGTCGTCATCATCACCGGAGAATTCGAGTCCTGGATCTACCCATTGTGGTTGAGCAGGTTTACGACGAGAGCTGGAACTGGTAACGTGTTGGGGTTTCCTTCGGCTGCTGCCAATACGAGCCGCTGTTTTGCTTAAATCAAGTTCTACCGACTCATTGCCCGAAACGCTGTCATCCGAGTCGTCGTTCAAAGACATTGAATGTCTATTCAAGTCTTTGTTTTGCTGACTAGTAGTCATACTTAGGTCAAGAGTTCCCATATCGTCTTCTTGGAGTGAAGAGCCAGGGGATGAACAAGTGCTAGTGTTTGCATACATTTGTGAACCAACTGGTGATGTCGAGTAAAAATTTGGGTATTTAGGTCTGTGCGATGGCGACGATGAGTTGGTTCCACTTTGAAGACGAATACTTGTTAATCTTTGGGACAGCAATAACCTGAACTGAATCGGATCAAAATTGACGCCATCTCTACCGATATTATACGGCAATTGGCTCTGATTGGAGGCATTGTCGTCATTACCGGACGAGACTTGCTTTAGACGCATCCGATGGTTGTGGAACCAATTGGTGATTGTGCGCAACGATAAGTTCAGTTCTTTGGCCAAGAATTCGATGGTTGTAGTGCTGGGATATGGATCCATTGAAAATGCAACTCTTAAGGCTTCCTTCTGTTCTTCCGAAAAAAGTATTCGCGCCTTCTTAACAGCAGGAGAACCATAAGAGGGTCGGCCTAAAAGGGTTTTTGGTGATGAGTGGGACAGGGAATCGGGCGATGTATTGAAATTGTTTGAGAAATTGTAAATATTATCGCCGAGAGGTTTGACATGGCTGCCGATGGTGTCATCCAAATGGGTTCGACGTCTTTTGTTTGCCTCTCTCCTCTCATTTTTAAGAGTTTGAAGTTTTTCAATGTTTTGTGAGTCATTTAACCACAATTGCATTCTTATGAACGGTTCGCGACCTTTAATACTAAGCATATGCCACGGCTTTGGTTTGGATAACAGTTCGCTGACTGAGCCCTGCGATAATCCGAGCACTACTTCGCCGAAGATCTGATTCAAAGACAAATTATTTATAGATTTGAATTTTATTAATCATTTTATTAATGGGACAAACCTTTTGGCCGATGTTGTGAGCCATTAGAGTCTCTTTAATTCTGGTGGTTATACTTTGTGTGTCGAGATCAGTGGTGAGCGCCGCCATCTCATAGACTGATGGCTGTATGTATGCGAGAGATGAGGTGGTGTTACGAATCAAGTTTGAGTTGCTGTGAGTACTGAGGGGTTGATTGAGGCGACGGGTTAAGCTGCTGTTTAGTGATGTGTTCAGTGATGAATGGATGGCAGTCGTGGCTGAGCTGCTGATTTGATGTTCGGGTGTGGAAGTACTCGACCGATGGCCACCAGCCGTATCGGAAAAGCCTGGACTAACCGATTGTCTGCATGCGTCGGACGCTTTCACGGGTGACATCTCTTGAGCTTTGAATGTCGACTTCGCGAACGCCGCTATCGATGAACTAGAATTGATTGATGTGGGGTTTGTATTGATCATTGTTGGCACTGATGGACTTATTGGAGTACTGGTGCCGCCAGCAATAAAGCTGCCTGTTCGCATAAGTTTCTCTGGTGCTATCTTGTACTGACTGGCCACTAACTTATGAATAGCATTCTCGTCTTCCAAGAACATTTTCATTCTGATGAATGGTTCCCGCCCTTTCTGAGTCAACATATGCCAGGGTTTGGGTCGGGCTAAAAGGTCAGACACTGAGCCCTGAGACAGACCTAAGACACTTTCACCAAATAATCGCTGACTAATTGAGTATTGACTTAACTGTTCCTTAACTCTTTTAACGATGTCTTCAGTATTCAAATTGTTGTACTGATCGAACTGTTGCTGAGTTATTGGTGGGAGCACTGCCTTTGCCGGTCTGTTTGGCGTCGACGGCACCGACGGCAGCGATGATTGAGTCAATAATGAATTAGTAATTGATTGCATCCTTTGAAGTGGTGAAGCGGCTGAGCTCAAGTCCTCCACGGAATTCATTAGATCACTATTGCTATTAAGTAAAGATCCATTCGGTGCAGAGGGGGAGGTGGATGAGAGGGGTTTGTTTGGACCATTATTAACGTCGGGTTTAGGTCTCACCAAAGAGAAGGCACTCGAGTGGCGACCGTCTGTGTCTGAAGAAGATGATGAGCCAAACGCTTCCCGTGATTCTCGAGTGCTTCCGTTTGTCTGCTTCTCAGAACGCATTCTGACGTCAAGTGGAAGGGAAGGGTCTAACAAATGAGGTATATTTAAATAATTAGCGCCATTCACCATACCAGCCGCAGCGGCCGCCGCCGATGCAGCGGTGAAACGGGCGAAAAGTTCGCTGCTATTAATATTTTGTGGATGAGCACCGGCCGAAGCCATTTGAGTGAGACGAGACAGCTCTTGGTGATAAATAGCCAGTGCCTGTCGTACCTCATCTTGAGTTCTATCATATTGATTGGGATGTCTGAAACCTTCTTCAACTTGTTGTCCAAGAAGTTTTGCTAATTCTTCCTGATATATTCTGGCTACCATTTCTTGAGGGATGTCATCGTTTTCAAACTTTCTGAGAACACGTCTGGCGAAAGCAGATGTGTCTCCTCTGTAAAGATTGGCCAATACTGCGGCACTGGCGGGGGATCGTCGGTCGCTCTTATCTTCTCTATCACTGGTATCACTGTTAGCATCGTTTTGGTTGTCGATGAATTTTTCACTTTTTATTTGAATGGCATCTCCATTGAGAAGAGGTGTAGAGCCTCCACGACTGCCATTCTTTGGACTGAGCATAGCCCGTTGCGCTTCACTTAATATCTGAGCAATTCTTTCTTCAGCTGCCGGGTCCTCTTGTTTAAAAGCGGTGGCTTCTTTGCCTATTAGACCACCAAAACATCAGAACAAACAAATGTTAACAAAATTGAGGCCAAAAATTATTTATGAATTGATTTTAAAAATAGAAAAATTCTCGAATTCAAAGCAATTGAATTATAAGTAATTTTCGATCGATTGTTACCTTTTCGCGGAACCATTCCTTTGAGAACAAATATACAGCGCTCATCACAGGCCCAGGCGTGCATTTTTCTGTAAGAGTCTCTGCCCTTTTCAGTCAATTTATCCCATGGTTTGGGTTTTGAGAGAAGTTCACTAACTGTGCCCTGAGATAAGCCCAACACATATTTGGCGAACAAACGCTGACCGATATTATGAACGGACAACAGTTCCCGAACACATCGCGAGATATTAAGAGTATTGAGCGCTTCATTCATATATTTTTCGACATTTAATCTCAACATATGTTGGAGTTTGTCGTAATGCGTTCCAATGGCCACATCCATGGCTGGAGAGCTTCGGGGGTTCAGTACACTAGGGATGTCCATCGCTGGACTATTACTATGATTATTGATAAGGGGTTCATCGTTACACATTGCTGGGGTGCTGTTGGGTGTGCCGGCACTACCTGTAGACTTAGCGTCTGCATCATCAATAGAAGTGGGCGGCGGTGACGGCGAACCCGTAGCGTTGTTTGAACTGTTTTGATCATTGTGTTGGGTAATAATTGCCTCCCTGTGCTTAAACGCCTTGGCATATGAATTGACAATCTCTTCGCCTAACATTGAGCCAAAAGTTTCGACATTTCCTAACGATTGAAACGCTGGGGGCATAAATGGCGGCACAAGATGTCGGGGCAAAGGGTTATTCAATTCTACATTCGGTGCTTTCAGTGGATTGTTATCCGACTGCAAGGCCTTCGATTTTTCGAGCAAAAACAACTCAAATGGTTTATGTTCTCGAATAGCATTGGAGCCAATATGGCCAAGCTCATTCTTAATAGCTTGCAGCTCACGTTTAATGTCCTCATAATCTCTTTGTTTGTCGAGTTTCTCCTCTAAATGTTTAATGATTTTATTTTTTTCGGTCAAAATTTCTTCGAGTTGTGAGATCTGTAGGGAAATGGGGAACAAAAATTGACATTTGAGTTATGAAGTGAACAAAACTCAGATTAAAACTTATTGAATCAAAACTAATTAGTCCGAAATGTGGCGCATAGTATGCAAACGAACGGCCACTTCATTTGGCCCTAATCTATATAATTAAAGTTTTACACCTAATTAACCCATTCATGTAATTATAGCCCCTCTCAGAGCGCATTCATTAAAATTAGTTAAAGATTTTAGTATTAGTTTTGCCGAAACGCCATCAGTTTTTTCGATTGGTTTTGGTTAAAGTCAAGGGATTTATTACCTGAGCAGCGGTAGTCTCTTTGAGTGTTATTATAGTGGACTGCAGTCTATGTATGTCATCGACTAGTCTTGAGATCTGTACCCGAAATTCACAAATAGACAAACATAGTGTAAATTTAATTATTTTTTAGTTGAATTAATAGAAGAAAAGTATTTAATGATTAGAAAATGAAAGAAAGCAGTGAATAAATAAGAGGATGTGCTGCTCTGTAGCAAGTCAAAAGATCAAGCATAGATCTATGCCAAAGTGACTTAAGCGTTATTTTGTGTGTTAGCTCAGGAGCTGTCGGTGTATAATAAAGTGGATGTGCGGATGGATGTGGAAGTGTGGGGCTTTGCAGAACAAACATTTTATCATTGATTCTGGTGTTAGAACTAATATAAGACCAACAGTTCGGTTGACATTTGTTTGCTATTGTAGTTAAGCTACTGGTAATGCACTCTCCCTCCTCACAACTTGTTTTACATGTCTTACTATATAATTGATTTTAAACTTTTCACCCAACAGTTTGTCTTTATTTTGGATATTTTGAGTAAAGTATGACAACGAACCTCTTTTTCCTTGAGTGCGAATCGATTATCAGGTGAAGACGACGAAAATATATGTGTTGGCCTCCCTATCGTTGATTTATTGGAGTTTTCATCTAAATCTGATTTTTTCATATTAACCACAGAATTATCTTCATTTGTTGTGCCGCTCGACTATAAACACGAGGAAAACAATGGAAACAAATATTTAGAATTTGTGCTAGCTTCAGTAATTTCATAGAAAACATACAAATAATAATAATAATCAGAAAATTTGAAAAACAAATAAATCAAAACTCAGACAAATGTTTATCGTCTGATCAGGAATTATGTGAAGACATAATAAACGCAAAGAATAGCGAGAAATGAAAAACTCGAAAAATTCAATAAATTGTCGGTTCTGTGGACTGTATTTTAAAGTAATCTTTTTCTACATAAGAGATAAACTCTTCGAAGCATTAAATTGTAATCAAATGACATACAAAACGAGGCAAAGCAGTCTCACTATAACAGTAATAACAGAACTGGTAGTGCACTGTATGTTGTGCTCCATTCGATCGAACAATTCTTACATCAATTTAGGCTAATATCACAACTAATAGATTCAATAAAACAATATTTAGATTTACAGGTGGTTTACGCTCATTGCCAACAGAATTCAGTGATTGAAGCTTTATTCAGGCTTTCGCTTTATTTCCATACAATTTCAATACTTGTGTTCTACACTCTGTCCTACGCTCTGCCCAACACTGAAAGCCAATTGTCGGCCACAGTGGATAATAAGACTTGTAATTGCAAATAATTGCAAATGATTTGGACTCTTTTGAACAACAAGTCAATAGTATCAAGCCTATTTTAATAAGCTAATTTGAGCTTGCCAAATATCAAAGTGTAAGCTATTAAACGGCAATTTTTATCGGAAAAGTCACGAATGAAAAGTTGAGTGTCATTGAGCACTGCCACTATTGATGTGGGAAAGTTGGGAAACAAGACCTGACACAGGCTTTGGACGGAATGCTAGGCATTATTGAGGAGAACATATGGCAGTTGTTCTGTTCGTTGGCACAAAAAAATGGCTAAATGTTTGACTAGCATTTGACTGCTTCAATATGACATAACTCATCAGAGCAACAAAAAGGCACATTTCAGTCGTTTCTTTAGTGATGGCCGGCTTTTTTAACACAAACCGATCCGCGGCTCGCATACAACCAATGTTGTGGAACGTCAAGAGGCCACTCAGCATAGCCATCAACACAGGCCGTTCAATAACGAATAAAATAGGTTGTGATAGAGGAGAACAGAAAGAGAGCAAAAATATTTGACTGAATGACTGAGTGAATGAGCGTTCAAAGAGAGTAAGTCAAAGCCATTGCAACTCTATGTCGAAGACTTAGACCCCATCAGAGGCAATACATGCAAACACACGATATGCAGAGTCGGATAAAATAGATATTATATATAATATATGAGTTATATTTGGTCTTTCACTTCATAGGCAATATCACATCTATTGGTCTATGGATTGGCTATTAGTGTATCCGGTAAGAAATATTTTGCCGCAGACGGTCTCAAAAGGCATCATAAAATTGGTGAAACATATTTCAATATACACAGAGAGCTCTCCCTTTCGCTAACTTTATAATAGTTAATGATTTCCTGGCAATCACATCCATACACATCCATACGTATGCATTAATGCCGCTCTGGTCTGGCACTGGTCTCACAACAACTCTCTAGTCTTCAAATGCATCGACGGATCAATTTGTTGAGATCTACCCTTTGGTTACAATATAGGGGCGAAACTCAAAATCTAAATCAAGAGTTTATTACAAAAGACAAAGAAATACATTAATAACAAAACGGTTGGCGTTCGCTATGTATTTGTGTTATCGTTATTATAAAAATACATTCATTATTATTATAAGTTTAGAGAACTGTAAGCATATTGTAAGGCATGCCATCAGATCCTATAGGAATTGATGCAGAAATTATTAATGAATAACATATAATATAATACTAATAGTAAGGACAGGATGTTCTACACATTCGATTACGAGTGGAATAGCTTTGAAGGTTTAACTTTAAATTACTGTTAAGAATAATTTGTTAACAATGTAACAATTGAAATGCATTCAAATGGATCGCTGCAATAGACTGACCCATTGCTGGGCAAACAGCAGAGCAATCACTGAATGAGACATTCAATTGCATTAGCATTAGAGTGAAAGCACTTTATGTAAGGCATGTTGTGCTGTGCTGTGCAGTGCAGTGCGTGTCTGATTAAAATAAAACTTTTAAGAGTATACTTGACTTATAGTTCAACTACTAATGAGTCAAAGTTTGCTTCAAAATCATATAACTATTTGCAAGTATTGCTCATATCGTTAGTTAACATTCTATAAGTGCTTGCAATACAACCACAACTTGTGCTCCAACTCTGCATTCATTCTCACACACTCACAGAACACAGTGATGCTAAGGCACTGATGTACCGGTGCTGAGCACACATATTTTACAATATTTCTTAGGATGAAATATTGTGCTGTCATAGTATTTCACAGAAACATAGTTACACAAAGTTTCAGTGTTTTCCTCTCAGTTTTGTGTATTCAAAAAATAATTTTCTCCTAAATTGCAGTTAAACTCAGCCTTAAGACTACACTCATGTCTATCACTCCATATTTGTTTTCAGCGCATTTTCTTTATGTTTTTCAGTCAGACATACACTCAAAGCAGACAATATTTTCATCGGGAATACAAAAGTGAAAGTTAGAACAGAAAAAGTTTGACTTAAGAGTGAAATAAGAAAATTTAATTTAAAAATGTAGCCTAACTTCTAAGTGACGTCAAAAATAAAAGAGTGAGAGAAAAGTCTTCGAGTGCTTCGGATTTCATTTCTGTTTCTCATAATTCGTGAAAACGAATTAATATTTTCCTCTTTTCATTTGTGCTCAGATTTAAAACATTTTTATTGCACTACAAGTCTGTGAACTTCATCTCAAAAACAAAGACAAAGAATCAAATGAATAATACAGAAGAGAAGATGGAATGCCTGTTCTCACCAAATGAATACCTTAACTATTTTTTTGGAGGATATGATAAAAGGCTAATAATATATCAGTAATGAGGAGAATGAGAGAGAAATGTGTGAATGAGTAGAAATGAGATATGATTTGATAGCGCACTGCATAATAAAGCAGATGATTATGTTTTGCGGTTAAATAATTATTGTTAGTCTCATCAGTATTTTGCAAAACAAGAGACAAAAGACCAGAGCTGTTTTATGGGAAACTGTGTATACATGCATATAATATGACCATTGTCTCCATCACTGGCTATACATTGGCTGTGCTGTTGTCTCTGCGATACACTGCGACACAATACATCACTATTAGACAACAGAATGTTATTTGTGACTCAGCTCTAAGACTGGATTGAATGCCATACAATCTATTGCTTATATGTATGGCTTAAAACTCAAAGCAATAATGTATGGAACATATCGTGTGAATAGATATCAAAGCTTTACACAAATAAATTAACTTTACTTTCTGTTGGGATGAAAAGATTATTAATTTTTAGTGTTTAAAATCTCTCTCTCTCTCTCTCTCTCTCTCTCTCTCTCTCCTCCCTCTCTCTTCTGGAATGCATTATTCGGCTGAGCGAACATAAAGTTCAAAAACTATAGCAAACGTTTAATACATTAAAACTTTTAGCTTAAAGAGAGGCAAAATGTATCGGAATAGTCACAAGAAGTATATATTCTGACCAAACGGAGCAAATGCAATGCCATAAGTCAACTATGACTAGAGATCACAGAGGTATAGCTATAGTTTGGAGACGACATGAGCGCTCGACATATCACAGACCAGAGTTGTTAATCGTTATTAAGGGGCGCTCCTATTAAAGCCCAGTTAATGAATATTCATGAGCTAACGAACCCAATATATAAAACGATGGCAAACGATGCCAGAGCTGAAGACAACGTCGAATAAGTTTATACATTGAATGAACAGATTATTAGTGAAAGAAACAAAAGACAATGAAATGACAATAGAGAGAGAATCCGAATGGCAACCGACCAAACAGTCTGAGCCTTAACTGGGATTAAATGTTATAATAGAGAAATGAGGCGTAAGAATCGCTAAATATTAAATACACTAAAGCTTTACCGCTAACTAAAACTCAAAACTCCAGAGTTTGAAATAATGTTCAGTTTTGCACAACTAATAACACCATTTATTTACTAAAATATAAATATATGAACAAATGTGACGTTCGGTTAATTGTCATTTACGTAAATTATTATTATTATCAGTTCACCAGAATATGAGTTCATTATAATATTCTCGTGGCTTTAACTCCAGTAGAAAATCAAAATTAATCTGAAAGGGATTACTCAGTTGGGCGAACATCTCAACACGAAATCTCAACCAAATTGCAAACATTTACTCATTTTAATTAATATTACTCTTATTTTCTTATTTCAATCGCATTTTAGGCACAGAATATGGTCTCTTCTCTTAAATTAAACACAATTTTCATATTTTAATCTTCACTACAATTTTAACCATTTTTGTGGACAATAATCATTGCATAAAAAGAGGAGAATACAAGGGATTCACTGATTCAGACAATCAAATCGAGCAGAAAGTTTCAAAAAAAGACTCGAAGAAAAATTGAGGTTTTGTTTCGAGGAATCTTTGTATACAACTAATAGAGTGCTTAAATATTCTGAGTTAAGTCACATTCAAAGCCAGTTTTTTTGCTTAAGAATTCCTATTCTGTTAACGAATTGGAGAGACTATAAATAGTTGGTTACCTATATTTAAAAGAGCAGTTATATCTTCTGATCTGATGTGATTGTATCACTCAGTAATTTGATAGTCGAGTCCTCAAGTAATTTGCTCGACGTTTGCAAATTGTGATGAGGGCTCAGCCAACTCTTAGATCGGCAAAGCGTGCACTCAATACAAGACAATATTATTATTTGGCACCAAAAGCACTAACAAATCAGTCGGTCTTCTCCTCTAAACAAAGTACTACACATTCAGCTCAATAGTAATGAAAGATTAGATTTGAATATTAAGACGAATAAACGGAAATCAAGTCTACAATTAGAGTCTCACTCAGAGACTCTTTCAAAGACACATTCAGATTATCGTTTATGTTGTGATTGTAATACTGAATAACATATTTAATGATTGCAATCATAATCATCAAAGAATAAGAAGTTTTAAAAAAGTGTAATCATCAAGAAAGTGGGTGGGATTGCCAGCCATTGATGGCACACATAGACCTGAGTCTTAGGCTATGCTGTCCTATCCATGCGAATAGCGAATCTCAATTCAATTCATTGACGAGTTTGTCAAACATTATTATTATGCGAATGAGAATAAAGAGGAAAGATTTTCAATACTTCGAAGATTTTAATATCTGTAGTGCATATCAAACAGAACCAGAACAATCTGGTCATTAAAGACTGCAAATTGGCCGCTATTATAATGGGCCGCATATTTCAATATCGTTAATAGCTTTCATATAAGTATCAGACAATTGTTTGAAAGTCTATATTCAATAGATTGTAATCTACTCTGACATCAATTTATTCGCTATTCTGTACATCAATTCGCTGTAATTGAAACCTAATATACGGTTCATTAGTGATAAACCCATTATAAACAAGTATTGA
>JAQGAR010000430.1:0-15413 GCA_034697865.1 Oribatida sp. | reverse complement strand
AACCTATGGAGTCCTCACGTGACCCCGTATAGGGCGCGAGAGATGGTCTCCTCCTGCACTGCGTGCCACTCGATGATAATCACAGAAGAGGGCAAAGTTATGACTTGGGGTCGCAATGACAAGGGACAGTTGGGTCACGGAGACACAAAAACTAGAAGCGAGCCCACAACTGTTGAGTCGTTGGCCAACCATCAGATTGTTGGCGGCGCTGTCGGCCGTTCGCACAGTCTTTTCCTCACATCTAAAGGTCAAGTGTTTTCGTGTGGCGACAATAAGATGGGACAGTTGGGTATCGGCACTCAGAGCCAGTCTGTTATGACTCCTACTCGGGTCAGTACTTAAATTTATTAAAGTCTTCACTCAATTGGTTAACGTATTGTCTCACTTTACAGGTCATATATAAGGGAAAGCCTATAATTAAGATGTCGTGCGGCGCCGAGTTCTCCATGATTATGGATGCCGTCGGAAATCTTTACTCATTCGGATCACCAGAATATGGACAGTTAGGTCAGTACTCACTGTTGAGAGAAATTTGCATTTAAACCATAAGTACATAGACTTAGCTTAAAATCATTTGATTTGTCTTCAGATAAGTCGAGAGAACTCTTGACTTTGAGCTCAAATATCGACTTATATAACGCTCTTATGTAACATATTTTCTTGAGTTAATCCGATTATAGTTAATGACTTTCCATAAGACCTTAAATAGTCTTTTGCTAATCAAAGAGCCATTTATTCCAAAGTCTTTGTCATTAGTTTCTGAGTCCAGGCTTTTGAGGCAAAACTTTTGTAGGCATATATTCGCAAAAATAATTGAATTTTTGCGCTAATTGTCTGAGAAGTGAGTTAAGTACTTGAGATAATGTTTTGAGAATATAATGAATTGCAATAAATATTAGTTATTCTTATCGTTTGAGTTATAACTCATTTTAATGACTCATTTATTTTTAATTTTCTGTCAAATGACTCAATAAATAAAAATTAGAATAATTGAGAGATTATGTAATCCAAACGATAGGCCACAACAGTGAAGGCAAATATTTTGCTTCGGGCAACAAACTGGCCTACAGGTGCGAACTAACCCCAAGGAAGTTGGTCTTCTTCATTGAGAAGACTCGCGAAGGTCATATTCTTCCTCTCGAAGACGTATCGATTGTGGACATCGGCTGTGGTGTCAATCATACGCTTGCGGTCGACCGTAAAAAGCGTTGCTTTTCGTGGGGTTTCGGCGGCTATGGACGGTTGGGTCACACTGAGGTAAACCTCACTTTTCATTAATTTTGAGCATTTTATTAAAATTCTGACCATTATTTTAGACAAAGGATGAACTGATGCCCCGGAATATCAAGACTTTTGATTCTCTGAATCGCGGAGTCAAGAATGTCTGGTGCGGAAGCACTTACTCGATGGCCATCGATGAGAACGGTCTGCTCTACTTTTGGGGACAGAATAAGTCTTCCGGCGAAGCGACTATGTATCCTAAGAATGTACAGGACTTGAATGGTTGGAACATTCGGGCCGTGGCCTGTGCCAACAAATCCATTGTTGTGGCTGCTGACGACACCCTCATATCTTGGGGACCGTCGCCTACTTATGGTATGTCTAAATGTTTTTTGCTAAAGAGAGGAATGCCATAAATTTGTATTATTCAGGCGAATTGGGTTATGGCGAGAGTAAGGCAAAGTCTTCGACAACACCGCAAGAAGTAAAACCAGTGGAAGGTATTCACATCCTTAGGGTGGCCTGTGGCTTTGCGCACACCCTGATTATGGCCAGAGACGAAACCGATCAAGAGAAGGAACGCATAGAGAAACTGCCCAACTGGCCATAAATCCGAGCAATTGCTTAAAATTTACAAATTTATTAGAAAACGATTTTTGATATTTAATTTATTTTTATAAATAAGTAAAACAGTTCTTCTGATTATCTTTCACTCAACTCATACTTTAAGAATATATTTTCCACACAATGGGTATTACTTCAGTGATTATCAATTAACGGTTTTTTATATTTATTCGACTCATTATCTCATTTTTAATAATCCATTTATTTATTAATCAATTAATTAGTAATTATTTTATTCAATTATCAGTAAATTAATTCCATTTTTATATTTCATTTATAATTTAAAAAACTTAAGATATTTATGTAATATTTGCGTTAAAAACAATTTTATCCGAAAGTCTTCTTATTCTCAGACATTGTTTCAAACATATATTTGTCTCAAACAGTATTTAAATAAATTAAATATTAAAATCGATTCAATTTTTGTAGAGAAAAGGGAGTAAAGGGCCGACTGTTCTTACAATAGATTTGAAACAAATTAGAAATAAAATTTTGTATTTGAAAAATTGTGTCCAAACATATTCTCCGTGAAGTTTTGACAGACGTCCCCAGTTTATGGGGACCCATCTTTCCATTTTTGATCAGCCTTTTCGCCACCATTCTTTTTACTAACGGGGGCAGCTTGCTTTTAGACCATGCGATATTAAAATGACTTTCATTTCAGTCTAAAGAACTTCTGGATGTAAATGAGCTGGGCTAGTTTTATTTGGGTATGGCCACTTTTAAGGCCCGAAATGGCCATTTGGCCATGGGTAGGCTGTAGCCTTGTTTCAAAATTTCCTCGCATTTCATTATTTATGCCTTGGATTCGATCGCATGAATTCGAGAGAGACTTTAAATCCAAAATAATTGAAGAGAACGTCAATCACTTGTCGATAGTGACTGCGATTATGCTCTCAATTATTGCAGTTATCGTCTGTTTTATACTTTTTTGGAGTAAGTCCATTACCTTAGACATCACCTTGGTCATTCAAACTGTTATCAACACCTTAAAGATTTTGAAGTCTTCAAATTTTTTATTTTAGTTTAAATAAAAAACAAAAATAAATTAGTTTTCATTAAAACGTATAAAAAATTCAACAAAATTCAAGAATTGAAGAGAAGAGTCAACAAATAGGAAGTCCCCACAAATTTAACTCAATTTAATTTAAAGCTTAATTGGAATCAAAATTAATTATAATTTATTTTGTTATCAATGAGTGAAACACCGATTGATTCTTAAAATAAGTAAAATCATTTATCTAATGTCTGCTAATTCTTTTTCAATTATATGCTTGTATTGAGAAAAGCCTCCCTCCAGACACTCAACAGTCTTATTATTGCAATACCAGAGCTCTTTGCAAACCATTTCAATCATTTGCTGGTCGTGTGTTACCAGAATCACCCCTCCTTTGAATTGGTTGAGTGCTTTGGCCAATGCTTCAACTGTTTCAACGTCTAAATGATTGGTCGGTTCGTCGAGTATTAGTAAATGTGGACTAAAATCAAGATGAAACACAACCAATTAGAGACAAAACAACTATTATTCTCAAAATTCATACTTGGAAAGAGTCATATTAGCGAAGGCGACCCTTGATTTCTGTCCTCCAGAGAGGGAAGCCATCGATTGAAGACCTAAATCACCAGTAATTCCAAAGCCTCCTAAATATCTGCGGTAATGTTCTTCGGGTTTGCCTAAAATGGTTAACAAAATTTAAAGAAATCATTAGAAATTCTTAATAAATGTATCTTTGGATGAATACCCGGGTATTTAGAGGCCATGAACTGGAGCGGAGACATATTCATTGACAACTGGTCGACGTGATGTTGGCTGAAGTAACCGATGGATAGAGTTCTGTGCGCATGTCTTATACCACTACTGGGATCCAATTCCCCATTCAATAGCTTAAGAAGTGTTGTCTTTCCGGACCCGTTGTCGCCAACAATACAAATCCGAGACTCGAGATTTGCATTTAAACTGATTTTACTCAGAATTGTTTTAGATTTTTCGTAACCGAAGGTCACCTCGTCCAACTGCAGGATCGGTGGTGTCAGCGACTCAGGTTGTGGCAAACGTATGGTTACTTCAGATTCCTTTTCGACGGCCTCAACCTCTTCGAGCCGTTCCAGTGCTTTGATCTTACTTTGCACCTGGAGTATGGAACAGACATTAGGTTTAAGCCTAAGAAGTTTTGATTTGGTGGACTCACGAGTGACGCTCTTTTGGCGTTATATCTGAACTTATCGATGAACTCCTTGACGTGTTGTATGTACTGTTGTTGGGATTCATATTCTCTCATTTGGTTCTTAAGCTTTTCAGTCATGGATTTGACGAACTGTTCATAATTTCCGCGATAATTGTCTATTCTTTGTGAATGAAAGTGAAGTACATCTGTTGGAACCGAAGCTAAGAATGTGCGGTCGTGAGAGACAACCAAAAGAGTTGACTCCCATTCGTTGATCAAATAGTTTTCTAACCAAATGATAGCCTTCATGTCTAACATGTTTGTCGGCTCGTCGAGGAGAAGTAGATCTGGTCGAGAGAAGAGAGCGCGGGCTAAAGCTATTCTCATCCGCCAACCACCAGAAAATGTTTTTGTGGGCAGACTTTGCATTTGGGGAGTAAAGCCCAGACCTGAGAACCAAAAATTTTAGTAATTTAACGGCAAGAGTTTGTAACTACCGGAAAGAATGATCGAAGCCCTGGCCGGTGCCTTATCAGCTTCCATTGCAGACAAGTCCTGGTATACTTGGCTCAGCCTTTCGCTCTCTTCTGCTGTCAAATCACTTTTTGAAGACAACTGTTTTTCTTCTTTAATTAAGTCATTTCTAATTTTGTCGCATTCGAGCACAGAATCAAGAGCTATGGTTTCATCGCCGATCACTTCCTGTTCGACATGAAGTATGGAGATGTGCGACGGAATCATTAGAGAACCGTTTGATATCATATGAAGAAGAGTCGACTTTCCGATTCCGTTTCGACCGCACAGACCATATCTGCGGCCATAACCTGAAAACCGTTAAAAGAAATCAAAGTTAATGAAAATTTCAGTAATTTTCCCAAAATGACTGACTTAGCGTTAGTTGTGCTGATTTGAGGAGAACGTGGTCTCCGAAGGCGACGTCAAAATTGTCTATTTTTATGTCTTTCGTGCGATTAGTGCCTCTGGCCTCGGATTTCACGTCTTTTTTGGAAACCATTTGATTAGCTATAAACCAATAGTTAGTAAAGAATGAAAAGCCGAAAATCGGTAATTAGTGATGAAAAACCTGTGGCCTCTTTGATTGTTTGTAAGATTGGTTTGAATTCCACCGGGTTATTGTCTCTTTTATCTGCTTTTTGCTTGAGTTTGGCCTCTGCTTTAGACAACTTCTTTGTGTCCACTCTGGACTCCTTCTCCCGACTGGAGGTCCAAATCGACTTCCAGTCATCGGCCATATCGTCGACTCGGGAGACCATATTTCCCAAATGAACGGGTGCTAACAATCTGCTGGTTGTTCCATTAGCTGCCTTATCATCTCTATAACAATAGTAAACAGTTTAAGATTATATTCTTCGTCTTATAACAAATGGATTAATCAAATGACTTACACATTGATTGCATCGAAAAGTTGGTCACAAATCTCTTTGATTTGTTTATAAATTTGTCCTTCAGAAGAGACATCGTCCTCACAACAGGATGTGAGTACTTCGCCAATGGCCTCTTCGATCTCATCCACGGATTCAAATGTATCACAAGTGAGGACACCTTCAGTAATGGAACCAATGTTTTAAACAAATTGCAATAAAAGGTTTGACAATTTTAAGGCAAAAACTCTTCATTCAACACGAAAAACATTATGATAAGAAGCGGCGTTTAGTTTAGACCTTAATACTAACAAACCTTAACCTCTCAATAAGTTTGATGGTGAAAATGAGCAAATATTTGATGAAAGACTTACCGATTATGTAATCCGTCAAATGCTGGTCAATGTTTGGTAATTGGGTTGAGATAATCGACGACAACGCAACCGTTGAACACATAATTTTATACCAAATTTAAATTAAATCAATAATTAAATAATTTTCATGAATCGTGTCGTTAATTAAATGGGAAAATATTGCGACAAATCGCTTGATTTACGTCTTGTATTGGCGTTTATGACGTGCTTTATGTGTGGCGCCAATCAATGCATTTGTCTGACAAACGCGTGTTTTTGTTGTAATTTTGTAAACAAATCAGTCGTTGATTTGGTTTCTAACCTTTCAATCAATTAATTAAGGCATCAATTCTTACAGATCTTTTGCAGATACAATGTCTGACAAATTGGCTGAACTCTATGACCACTACAACAAGTTGGACGCCGCTAAAGATAACATACAAGAGGTGAGTCAATTGAATGAACAAATTGCTCCAAAAGTCACTTTTTGAGCAAATTTTCGCCTTCTTTTAAATGATCCACTTTTTTGCCGAAGTTTTTGAGTTAATCTTTGATAATCAGATGAAATACTGTTTGGTTTGCAATATATTGCGAAGAATAGACCATTTAATCCATATATTTAGCTTTTTGTCGGTTACCGGCTTTTTGCCACTAAATCGATGTTCAACTCATGTCAAATGTGTTTGTATTACAGTTTGAATCTTCATATCTGGCGATATTGTCAGCAGTGAAGGGAACTCAACCCGAGAAGCAGTTGTGTTCTCAATTCATATCGAAATTCTTCGTTCATTTTCCGCAACACTTCGACACAGCCATCGATTCACTGCTAGACCTCTGCGAAGACGATGACATCAATGTATTGATAAGATTCTTGTTTGCCTTTTTCTTTGACTAATTCTTTGATTTTGTCTTCAGATCAGACGCCATGCGATCAAAGAATTACCGAATATTTGCCGCGAACGCAAAGAATATGTGCCGAAAATGGCCGATGTCTTGGCACAACTGCTCCAAACGGAGGATAATAACGAACTTACAATTGTCAATCACTCACTGACTACTTTAGCCAAATATGACGCCAAAGGCTTCTTCGGCGGTATCTTCTCGCAGATAATTGTCGGTGAAGACATTGTCCGCGAGAGAGCCATCAAGTTTTTAAAGGACCGCATCAAACTGATTCACGCAGACATTTTCACCAAAGAAGTCGAAGAATATTTTCTCGAAGAGAGCCGCAAAGTAATGGCAGACGTAACTAAAGATGAGTTCATCACTTTTATGACCCTTTTGGGCGGTCTTAAGATCTCTAAGTCACTGACCGGACAACAGGTCCTAATGGATATCGTCAAAGAACAGGCAGAACTTAACAATACCTTTGATGTATGTTTCGATCACTCAATAGAATTGATATTAATTTCTTTTTCCCCCTGAAGGCTTCTGACATCGATTCTGTGGATAAGCTATTATTGTCTATAAGACACGGAATTCCTTTTTTCTCCGTATTTAATATATTTTCCTTTTGTTTGAATCAACTGATTTCCGTTTTATTTGTTTAGCCATTCGTTCCGTCGACTGAATTCTTAAAATACGTGAGTCTTAATGTGTTGCCACAGTTGTCAGTAATGGAGGCCAAACAGCCCGGTATGGAATTGGATGTCCTCCAATTGTTGGCCGAAATGTCGCCCTTTATATCACCGAACACAGAATCAATTGAAATCGAGAAGTGTTTGTCGCGTGTTTTCAGTAAACTCTTGGAATATATGCCAACTCCTCCTCCCATTGAGGCTACAGAAACTAGCACAACCAATGGATCCGATGAGCCAACTCTTCAGTTCTCACATATTGAATGTCTATTATATGCATTCCAACAGTTGTGTAAACACAGCCCAGAGTTTTTGTCCGATTCCCAATCGGATCGGGTGAAGGACTTTAAGATTAGACTACAGTATGTTGCGAGAGGTCTGTCCCTGATTTATGTTTGTTTGTACTGATTATTAAATGTATTTCTTTCGGATCAGGAGTTCAAAGCTATATAACAAAACTGAGGAAAGCCTTGTCTGCAGTGAAGGGCGAGGCTCTCAAATCAGAAGAAAATAAATTGAAAGTCATGGCATTGAAGACCACTAATAATATCAATAGTTTAATCCGAGACCTTTTCAAAATACCTCCCAGTTTTAAATCCAGTATTAACCTATCGTGGAAACCCCCGGCTGCCAAAGCATCTCCCACTCCTTCTCCGGCAGTTACAAAGACCATAGCTACTCCTATTATTACCAATGCTGAAGAGGTAGTAGAGGCCAGACCTTCGAAACGACAACCGATTACAGCACCGGAAGGCGCTTCAGAACCCAAAAAGGAACGGAAGATATATGCGCCGCCAGGTATCATATCCTATCTTTTGTGTGTTGCTTTTGATTTAATTCTGTTCTGTATTTAGGCGGTAAATTTAGTTCAGGTATGAACAGGAATTCCTTCAATAATACAAATAGAGGTGGATTCCGAGGAGGAAGAGGTAGGGGTGGCTTTCGAGGCGGGCGAGGATCTACTCGTGGATTCAAGCGATGGAGTAATTAATCGACTGAATGGACATATATTTCATTCGATATTAAAATAATTAATCATTTAAATTAAGACCACTTTTGTGAGAAATGCGAAAATTTGCTGAATTTTAGTGAAATCATTGAAAATCATTATTTTCGGTGAAAAATGTTTTGTATTTTTCTTTTGAATGTCTTTTTTAGTATATATTCGCAACGAAAGCATTGATTTCTTTACACAATTAATTGAAATCTTCGTTCTTTTAATTCATTTAATAGATTTGACTGTAATTTTAAAATCTTTTTCTTTCGACGAATAATTCCATAAGAATTGTATTTAAATAAAATGGATTTAATTTAAAGTATATTTTTATTGAAAACAACTTATTTTAATGAATGATTGAATGAGATTTATGTAAAAATGTGGACAATTTTGAGTCAAATTTGAATTAATTAAAATTATTCGCTAAATTATTTCACAATTTGTATGTTTTTGTGATTAGTCTTCACTCAAACCAATGGTAATCATAAACATTAGTCCGAAACCAACAAACATTGCTATGAATTGTATGATTGGCGACAGTTTCGAGACTCTATCCTTCTGTAAGATCTCGAAGAATACTATGTATAGTATAGTTCCCGAAGCGATGGCACTCAATAGGATTACAATAGGGTTGACCTCACTGTCAGTGTCGAGGGATCTCTCAGCTATAATCACTGTTATTATACCAATCGGTGACATTATAGAGAAGAAAATCATATGAAAGACCATTAAAAATAAGTTTTTAGACTTTTCATATAACTCTACACTTATTATAAGAGCGATCATTAGTTTGTGAGATGCGATCGCTATAAACATTGTCCAGATTTCATCGGATTCGGCCCTCACTCCGATTGATATGCCGTCGAAAATTGAGTGAATTGAAAACGAGCTGATTATCACTAAGCCGTGAAGGAATCGTATCAATAGTCTGTCTTGGCTTACATCATGACCTTGCACATCATTACCTAATGATGAATAAAATTCTTTACATGAATTTGTGTTTTTAGAAGCAAATGAACAAAAATATTATAAAAGAATTTCTTAAATGAATTGAAATTTAAATATTGTGATAGATAACTTACATGTGTGATCGATGACAACAACAACTGGTTCATCATCTCTGTGGCTGTGCGTTCTACTCGGGTGACTCGCTTCGGGGTTAATTATGGCAGAGGTCTCGTCATATTCTTCTTCATCTCTGTTACTGCTATTATTTACAGTGGATTGCGATTCAAACTTTTGATTATTGTTGAGACCATTGCCGACAGTCTTGTCGTTCAACACATTTGTTTGTTTTTCAAATTCATGTTTTCTGTCGAGCAGTGAATGCATCAGAACTTCAGCCAAATATATGGCAAAAAATCCGATACAAATCGCAATTTCCAAATAAGGAAGACTCAAATCTTCAATACTTTGTGGACTGTGCTCTTTGGTCTCGTCATGAAATACCGAATGATTTGATTTCAAATATTTTTCGAAATTATTCCTAACTTCAGGAATCATATGAACCAAAACTGTAAAGAAGAGTATTCCTCCGCCAACCTGAGTGATAGCTTGCACATAGAAGTTTGTCGACAGAATGGGCTCATGTGCTGAACCAGAGCTGCTATTACTTCTTTCAGGCAATCTCTTCCGACGGACCCATTTCTGATATAAATAGACCGGAACTGTTCCAACCAAAAGTGTCAATGAAAAGAGTAAACCCGAAGTAATCAAACGAATTGCCGTCAAATTCATTACTAAAAACAAATTAAGATTTGAATAATAAAGTTATCCTTGTTAAGTCATCACTGACATATAGAAAGTGGAAAATAAATTCACCTTAAATGTATGTATTTTATTCACAAAGTTGCTGAAAAACTTGAATCGAGCCTTTAATAAAAGTTAAGACAATCTTATAATGTTATTAAGACTCAATTATTAGTTATAGAGTGACATGATGAATGGAAAATTCTTTGATTTTATAAATCCAGGATCAAATAAATAAGCTTGTCATTAATTGATTGATAATTTATGCGCCGAAAATGATTTGACATTAAGTTATAAAACAATTATTATTAATGTTAGGAATCCGTCAGTTGTTTACAAATGAAGTTTGATTTAATATCAAAGCTTAAGAATCGTCTTGCGAAGAATCATCATCATAAATTTCATTTACAAAATAATTATCTGTTTAATTATTTTCTGGTACAATTTTAATTATCCGTAGCCTTTAATTCGAAAAGTTTGCAAATCATTGAAAAGTTCAACGAAATCAATGCTTACCTTAAGAGCAATGAACACATTTGTCGTTTAATTGCAGTAAATTAATGAACTAATTATGTGCTAGAACATATGTTGTAAGCTTGCAAATATCTATAAAAATCTATATATTGAAAGTCAATATTCATATTAATCAATAAATACAGAATTTGTATGAGTTGTCGTTTGGGGTGTTTTGCATCAAACAAGGCTTAACCAAAGCTAATGATAAACCACTTGTGATTACACTACAAATACAAACAAATACTTATTTTTAAATTAATTGTTTTTGAAGTTTTATCTGAAATTCAGTAGAATTGGATCGAAATTATAGTAAACTTTGAACTATCGTTTAATACTCATACCCCTAATACTCGTGGAAAATGAGTTATCGAGCAAAAATTTAAGTAGTTTCAGGATGTTTATCAAGTGATACCAGAAATCGTAAAGTTTGCAAATATTTTCCACTTTCTATTGTGAATGATCTCAAATATATTTGGATAACACAATTGATAGCGAAACTAGACTTTACTAATAATTTATTGCATTTAAATAAGTTTTGATGATTCATATGAAGAGATAACGGATGCGTCAAATCTCTATTAATCGGTCCATTGTCAAACTTTAATAAATATACAATGCTACTTTACTTTATTCGACAATATTTACCAATTTAACTCATTTATTGAAAATCTGTCAAAAATGTTCTAAATTGATTGTTCAATATCCAGTAACAGTTATTAAAAGTAATGTTGCAAGAGTCTAACAGCTAGAGTCTAGCTGCTAGACTAACAATTCGATTTCGAACTGTTCAGAAAATAGTTCGAAAATTTGAAAATTAATTTAATAAAAACAAACTCAGGTTCAATAGGAAATTATTTTCTCAGATTTTATTTTTGGAATGCTCTAGGTGATTCACATTTATTTACCGATTCTTAATCAAGAACAATCCGGCCATATTGGTTCGACCTGTAAAGAAGGCCGTCAATTGTAAAAACAGATAATCGTTGAATTTTTTTATTAAATTTTGAATTAAATAAATTTATTTGCAAAGAATTTTATATTTTGAGTGCTTTCTTCGCTATTCTTGGATCAAAACAATGGATATAATAAACATTAGTCCAAAACCGACAAACATTGCTGTGAATCGTGTGATTGGCGACAGTTTGGAAACTCTATCCTTCTGTAAGATCTCGAAGAATACAATGTATAGTAGAGTTCCCGAAGCGATCGCACTCAATAGGATTACAATAGGGTTGACCTCACTGTCAGTGTCGATGGATTTCTCGGCTATAACAACTGCTATTATACCAATTGGTGACATTATAGAGAAGACAATCATATGAAAGATTACTAATAAGAAGTTTTGACATTTTTCATACAACTCTACACTTATTATAAGAGCGATCATTAGTTTGTGAGATGCGATCGCTATAAACATTGTCCACATTTGATTGGATTCGGTCCTCACTCCGATTGAAAAACCTTCCAAAATGGAGTGAACTGAAAATGAACCGATTATCACTAAGCCGTGAAGGAAGTGCCCCCGTAGTCTATCGCTTTTAACATCAAGGCCTTGCAATTCATCGCCTTCATAGAGAAAAAGAAAATTATATTAAGATAAATAGCCGGGATGAATTTTTGAATAAAGATATGTGTGAACTAAAACTCACAACAAATGACAATAACAATGGGTTCATCTCCATGTTTATTCGTTCCTTTCTGTGTTGTTAATTCAGACATAAGTATTAAGAATCAAGTATAATATTATTGAATTTACATCTAATTGGTGATCACCCTTGTCGATGCCATTATTAAGCGACTTTTGCATTTCAAAATTCTCATTTTTATTGAGACCAACACCGACTCCGCTGTCATTCAATGTTTTTATTCTGTCTTTTGAATCGTGTTTTCGATTGAGCAGTGAATGCATCACAACTTCAGTCAAATAAGTGGCGAAAAATCCGATACAAATCGCAATTTCCAGATATGGTGGGCTATGGTTATGGTTATGGTTATGGCTGTGGTCACCAGTTTGGGTATTGTGCTCTTTATTCTCATAAAATAGCGAATGATTTGATTTCAAGTGTTTTTCGAAACTATTCCTCACTTCTGGAATCATATGAACCAAAACTGTAAAGAAGAGTATTCCTCCCCCCATTTGAGTGACAACCTGCACACAGAAGTTTGCCGATAGTGTGTGTCCGTGTTCTGAAACAGAGTTGCTATTTTTGATAGGTCTAGTCTTCCTACGATTCCATTTCTGGTACAGATATATCGGAACAGTTCCGACCAAAAATGTCAATAGGAAGAGTAGAGCGGAAGCCAGCAAACGAATCGCCCAACCAATCAAGTTCATTCTGAAGGCTATATTTAAATCATTAATTCAAATATAATAAAAATTAACCTTGTCAATTCAACGATATTACTATTTTTTAAAATAGCCGATTATGAAAACTAAGATATATTACTGAAATTCACTAAAAGTTTTGAGGTACAATTAATTGTAGTTTATTTTTATCATTTTCTATTTCAATTGTTCTGGTTGATATATAGTTGTTAAAGTTGGCAGTTCATTCAAAAAATCATTGAAAAGTATACTTTAAATACAAATGTGAATAATTCAAAACTGTCGGAACATCTGTCAAATTCTGAAAAATTAAGGATTGTCTCAAATGATTAACAAATAAAGTAACTAACAATTAAGTTAATTTTTCATGAAAGTGCATAACCTGCCAGACCCAGGGATGCGCAAGGGGGTATAGCCCAAAATCCCCCTCCCCCACTCTGATGGAAGATTTAGGGCAGAAGTGAAAATTGCGTCTTTGTTTTCGTACTGAAAATTTCTGCCAGCACCCCCCCCCCTTGAGCCGAAATTCCTTATAAATTGAGTCTATGGATAGACACTAGGTTTGTCGAAGTTCCGGCTGGGTCCCCCTTCGTGTTTTTTTCAAATTTTTTTTTGATACTTCCACCTATACCCCCCCTGAAACATTTTTCGAGTTGCCCCACCCCTGAGGTCGGGTATCTTGCGCATCCCTGGCCAGACCCCTCCTTCGGCACGTTGTGTTCGCTTCATATATTAATAGTTATCAAATATATTAACTTTTAAAAACATATTTAAATAAGAAAAAAAATTAAAGGATTTATATACATTTAATTTTTCCTCAATTTAATAATAATTAAAATAATAAAATGGGTTGAAATATGAGCCACGCTTAATACTAATTCTAATATTAACTATTAAATTTTGGGTTCCAAGGAACTAATATTGACCAACCCCTGATCGGCAACCCTGGAATAATTCATGCAAATAATAATCTTTGTGGAAACATTTATCTCATGAATAATTGCAGAATAATTTTAAGTTAAAGCCTTTAAATTAGCTTATTTATTCTCAGAACCCAAACAGACTATAAGTTTGTCACAGAATATAGATATTAGCTCATCACAACTAATACAGTAAGTTTATAATCTAGTTAATAATTATTGATGATTAAGATGGGTTTCATATACAACTATATCTTCGGGTTTATCACAAATTTTTGTATAAATGTTGTGAAATGTGGACCCATTCCCAAACATGTGGCCATCATTAT
The DNA here is from genome assembly GCA_034697865.1 of Oribatida sp. NCBI lineage: Eukaryota > Metazoa > Arthropoda > Arachnida > Sarcoptiformes > Oribatida sp. Next base: position 1,254 of record JAQGAR010000430.1, on the reverse strand, counting down.
GGACGGCAACAGAAGGTTTGCTAAAAGGTATGGTTTGGAGACAAAAGAAGGCCACAGAACTGGCAAAGAAACAGCAATGAAAATAGTGGAGTGGTGTTCACAACTTGGCATTAAAGAAGTTACGCTTTACGCCTTCAGTATTGAAAACTTTAAAAGATCAGAAGAAGAGGTCAACCAATTGATGAATTTGGCAGATGAGTTCTTTCAAAACTATATCAATAAAAGAACCGAAGAAAAATATAAACGCGGATCGATTAGAATTCTCGGTGATTATAGTTATGCAAATAAAAAGATTCAGAGATTGGCCGCACAATTGGAAATGACTAACCCTCAGAACCCTGAGATCACAGCCAACATATGTTTTGCTTACACTTCAACCAATGAAATAACAAATGCTTTACAAGAATTACAGGAATGCGTCCAAAAAGGACTGATTCTTGAATCTGATATCAACGAAGAGTTGATTTCAAAGTTCTTGTATTCGAGTCATTCAACAGAACCTGATCTTGTATTGCGAACGTCGGGTGAGATTCGTCTGAGCGACTTCTTGTTATGGCAGTCCAGTTATAGTGTGATTTATTTCACTGAAGTATTGTGGCCTCTATTCTCTATTTGGAACTTTTTATGGGCTATTCTTTATTATCAAAGAAACTTTAACCCTGTCGTTGAAGGTAAAAGACTCAGAGATATTCGAAGAAATGTCAGCGAAAAGACATATTTGGAAAATATTGAAAAACATTCAGATATGAGGGAACGTTTGAAAAACTGCGTCTCTCATTTAGAAAATAAAAGACGCCAATTCTTATCTTTGATTTATAATGAAAATTCTGTTAAATCTAATTAAATTCGAATATCTAATAAATTTTTGAATAATCAAAATTATAAAATTTTGAGCAAGTAAAATTTTTATTGTTGTTGTTGTTGTTGAAACGCTAAATTAAAATTAATACTAAAATCCAGTCAGTTATCGGTTAAGATTCTTGGTGATTTTAGTTTTACAAATAAAAAATCACTACCGTATTACTTCACAATCAGCTGCATGCCGGTATAACGTGAAAATAGGATTTTTCAAAAAGATGGGTTATACCCTCTATCGGCATGCCGGTATAGAACAGGGTGCACCAAGCTCTTCGACTTCAGGGAGGGGGTCAGGGGGGTGGTTTTTCACCAGCATTTTGGAAAAATCCTAGGGGGGGGTCGGCTAAAAAGTCACGGCGGCCATTTTACCATTAAATCCGGTTTAAATCCAGTTAA
>JAQGAR010000429.1:0-15468 GCA_034697865.1 Oribatida sp. | reverse complement strand
CTCTCGTCTGTCCTCTCGCGTCGTCGACTGCCATTCAACGCATCGTTTGGTTAATAAACCGTTTAATTATATTTCAATATAATTTGAAAACTAGCATAGATTACGATAAGAGATTACCTGCTCTTATCTGTTCTCTTTAGCACATCATTAAGTTTTGGTAGTTGTGGTGAGAAACGTTTAGTACAATAATTATTATTGCAGGAATAAAACCATTTGGAATTCAAATAGTACACAAATATTCAATATTAAATATTCAATATAATATTCAATATCGATGTTAAAAACAAGTCACCAGAAGTGGTCTCAGATCAGAATAACCAATGAATGCATTAATTTATCGAAACTAAAAGCGCGAGACTATTATCGAAAACATTTGAAAATTATATTTTAGATTTGCTTAAAATTTGAATTAATCTTGAGATCAATTGAAAATGGAATCTTCTTCCCCTTCTTATTCTTCTTCAGCCGAAGTCAATACAAATATCACTGAAAGCGATGAAAAGAAAGATTTGGGCCAAGAATTTGTGTGGCAAACAGTGGTCGAACCGATCATTGACTCTTCTATGAATCAGTTCTCTTATAATCAGCCCTATTATCATTTCGGACAGCCTTTCATCACTAGTGAGGGATTCATATCTCTGTTTTTGTCCAAAGATATTCGAGTTGACATCAATTCAAATCATTCCTTTTGTTTGACAACAGTCCTCTCGAAGGTATCTTTCGATCAAATGGGACACAATATCGGACTAATCCATCCTTTCGGTCGCGTATTACACGATTTGGACCAAAACATCGTTAATATAGAAAGTGGTGTCCATTTGGCCAAAATGTGTACTCGAGGCGTGACCTTCACATCCCTTAACCGATCGCTAATCTATTTAGTGGACACTTCTGGCTGTAAGACAACGACTGAACGCTTCCGAAAACTTAGTTATGACTTTACGGCCGACATATTTCACGCAAACTCTTTAAGCGGTGAATACGGGCGTCAGAGAGCTGTCACAGACCTCTTGCGCCAAACATTTGACTTATCTGAAGACGGAACAGAAAAGTTGTGGAATTTAGCCGGTATTCCAACCCTACTATTGATTTAAGTGTTTAAATAAATATTTCATTTGATTAAGGCTTTAAAATTCGATACAATTCTGTGACCGAAAACTTAATTATTGAGAGAATGCATCGATTGTTCATTCATTTGAGTCATAAGCAATTGAAGATAAATTCGCCGAATCTGCGAATCATTGCCACAAATAGCGCTGACAATTGTCTTCAAGTGATAAGACCAGGCACCTTCAATAAACAACGAGTTATGGCCTCTCTTCACCGTTTCCACGTGAAGAACGGCTCACAAAAGGCTGGATTTGATGTCAGGGACCAATTGGTGCTCTTCTGAACTTTTACTTCTGTCGATCGTTTCCTTTCTTTAACATTCATTGCGTTTACATTTAGTTATCGATTCTCTTTTATTTTAATTACTTTTATCTTTAAATGTATTTAATTTAAAACTTATTTTTATGTCAAATAAATCACAAAATTAATTTGGACACAACTCAGGGATTGTCTGAAATAATTTCTGAAATAATTATTGTTAACGAACAGAGGTTACCAAGATTCACCAAATTGCCCCTGGGCTGCAGAAATTAGCCAAACTTCTCACAAATAGACAATTTTTGGGTTTTTAAGATTTTAACCGTGAATAGGTGGAACGTGAATAAGTGCATAATATTGGGTTTGTGAGATATTTAAATGAAAGTGTCTTTGTAAAGATATCATTGAGCTATATTTTGCATCCGTTCATTTAATAACTTTTTTGTAAAATTAGAATTTATTTGAGTTTCAAATATGTCTTTTCAAATAAAATAAATAAATTGTTTAATGAAAAATAAAACCTTTTATTCAAGTGTTTCGATTATATATAATATTTCATTTAAATGAGTCATTCATTCAAAATTTCGAAACACTTTATTATATTAATTAATACATTGAATGAGTGAATGAGTGTTATCTAATCAGACAATTTGCACAGAAATGCATACAAAGTTGTCTCCAAAAGTGATTTAAATTTTTTAGTTTCATTTATTCAGTGCTTTAATCATTTAAACAGCATTTCATCTGAATATTATACTTTTAATAATAGCTAAATGTGTAAGTTTAACTAAATTTAAACAAGATTAAAATTGTGAGAAACTATTTCATAGTTTACAAAACTTTTAGGAAACTGTTAAATATTTTGAGTAAAAAATCAAACTTCCGCTCAAACTTCAAAGCATTGAATGCAAAACTCTTTTAATACGTTTAATATCAATCGTTAGCTAACAGTTGATTAATACTATTGTTTTAAATTTAGTTCAATTGAATTTGATTTCAAGTGTTGAGCAAAGAACAACGTTATTAGGTATGTGCTGGCTATTTTAAAGTGGACCTCGGTTAACATGTCATTTGTCAATTGATTGGTTTATTCCTTTCATTACTGATCAATGATTATCAGACTTTAAATATTTGTTTGATTGGGGTGAAAGTTGAGACATAATCACTTGTAAACTTTGAGATAAGGTCATATGATAACAGATAAACGTATTTAAACTTGATATTTATCGCAGTTCAAAGTTTTTTTTATTCAAATAATTAAAATTTAGTGAATTCGTTCAAAATTTTATTAATATCAGTGTCGGCCAAATGATGAATTTTAAGACTATCGTCCAAAATGGTGGCCACTCTTTCGGTAACAATGCTCAAATTTTACGAGAGCATTTTTTGGATTCGTCACTTCCTTACGATATGCTCGACAATTCTGTTGAGGAGTCCACTAATGGCAGTCATTCTTCTCGATCGGAAACTAGCCAAACCTGGTTTGGGCCCAAAAATAAAAGGCCCAGAGTTGATATTCCCAATGGTTTGTTGTCCGACGTCAACGAAATAACAAACGTTTTTGCGAGACTTGGCTTAGAAGACCCAAAAAAGAGTCCGCCCACCGAACCGTTTAAAGGGCAGCGTTGCACTTATTGTGGTATAAAGAAAGCCAATTGTTTAATTCAGTGCAGAGCCTGCAGTAAATGGTTCTGCAACGGAGGACAGAACACTTCGGGCAGCCATGCGATCACTCACTTAGTCTTCGCTAAACATAGAGAGGTTTGCCGCACTCCGCACAAGTCAAATATCAAATGTCAAAGTTGTGGTTCACGTAATGTCTTTCTTCTCGGATCCATCGAGTCATCAAAAATTCCAGAAAAGAGGATACTCTTATGTCGTCAGCCCTGCTCATTTAAGAGACATTACCAAAATATTGAATTGGATCACGAAAAATGGAATCCCCTTATCGAGGATCGAGTGTTCGTTTCATGGCTGGTCAAAGTACCATCAATGAAGGAACAGAGCACAGCCCGAAAAGTAACTGACCAACAAATTAGGGAATTGGAAAAGCCTTCTAAAGAAAAGAAAGACCCCGTATTCCAGTATTTGAATGAACTCGGAGTCCAGAGGTCCAAAAAATATGCGGACGGAGAGGAATATCGCGACATTTTTCTTTCTTTAGTCAAATTGGAAGCCGACTACCAAACACAGCTAAAGGAAAAGGTTGAGGTCAAATGGGAAGAGGGGGTCAATAAAATATTGGGATTCTTCACCATTCCTCAAACTGACCAATTCATTCAATACGGGGAAGATCTCAAACTCATTTATGTGGGGAAAGACAGCCCCTGGTCTGGTTTCGCATATGTCAACAAACCTCCGACCCCTTATGATCAAGAAATTCGTATTGTTATGAAGGATAAAAGAGATGTCCCAACCGATCGGACCAATTTTATTGTGGAATTCTTTTGGGAAATGATCTCATTTGATAGGTAAGAGTAAAGTCGCAAACTTTGCTGAGTTTACGAATTCTTCATAAGACTAATCCTTATATTTAAACTTAAAAACCCTTTGCTATACAAAATTGTAAATTGTTTAACATGATGTTTATTCCCAGAATAAAGAACGCATTGCGTAAGTTCTCGAAGAATGATTCGGCCGTTTCTCATAATATATATCAGAAAATACTCGGCAATCAAATTAAAGAAGAATCTGATGAATGGACGGTCGTCAGTCGACCCAAAGCGTCAAGATTATCGGGAATAAGAAATAGATCTGGCTCATATAAAGCAAATACGCAAAAAGCGAAAGCAATCAGTAATTTTGTAAAGAATTTTTCGCTTCCAAATGATTTGTCGGCACCTAATCTGCCAAAACTTAATGAATGGCAAAACAATGCGGTCAGGCATTCACTAGAGAACACTTTAACCCTAATCCAAGGTCCACCCGGAACTGGAAAAACAGTGACATCGGCTACAATTGTGTATCATTTGGTAAAAAGGGTTAACCGGCCGGTTCTCGTCTGTGCTCCCAGTAATGTAGCAGTCGATCACTTAACTGAGAAAATACACAAAACTGGTCTCAATGTGGTTCGGGTTTGCGCCAAAACCAGAGAAGAAATCGAGACTTCGGTCTTACACCTGTCTCTCCATAAGCTGGTCTTAAAACACAACACTGAACTCAAAGAACTCAAAGCTCGGGAACGCAAAGAAGGCTTTCTTTCTAATAGCGATGACAAGAGGTTTAATAAATTGAAACATATGTGCGAATCGGAAATTTTGAAAGACGCTGATGTTATTTGCTGCACGTGTATCGCCGCCGGGGATCGTCGTCTTAAACGATTTAAGTTTCACTCAATACTAATCGATGAGTCGACACAAGCGACAGAACCCGAATGTATAGTTCCAATAGTATTGGGAGCAAAGCAATTGATATTAGTGGGAGATCATAAACAATTGGGGCCGATAGTTAAATGTCAAAAGGCCGGTCGAGACGGCTATTCGCAGTCACTATTTGAGCGATTGGTTCTAATAGGTGAAAGTCCTGTTCTCCTCAAAATTCAATATCGAATGCATCCCTGTCTCAGTGCATTCCCTTCGCAACAATTCTATGACAACGAACTTAAAGACGGTGTCAGTTCGCGTGACCGCAAATTGACAAATCTGGCCTCTCTTTGGCCAAAACGCGAAAAACCAATGTTCTTCTACTGTTGTGATGGATGGGAAGAATTTGCCGGTTCCGGTACCTCTTACTTAAATAGGAAAGAGGTATCGATTGTCCACAAAATATTGATTTACTTTATTAAACGTGGAATCAAAGCGGAACAGATTGGAGTTATTACACCATATGAGGGACAGCGTTCATACATGGTCGATTATTTGCAATACAAAAGTAAAGGCAGCTCTAAAGCGATATTCTTTAAAAAAATTGAAGTGGCCTCTGTCGATGCTTTCCAGGGAAGGGAAAAGGACTTGATCATTTTTACCTGCGTCCGTTCTAACAGTCACCAGGGCATTGGTTTTTTAAAAGATCCTCGACGTCTTAATGTTGCCATCACTAGAGCTCGATATGGACTCATTGTTTTGGGAAACCCTAAAGTTCTTTCCAAAGTTCCCCTTTGGAATGATTTGCTCACTTTCTATAAGAGCAATAATGTATTAGTGGAGGGCCCCCTCAACAAGTTAGTCCCATCTCATTCATTTTGATTCCAGAGGACTAAGTTTTTCTTAAGAAATATCTGTGATGTCATCAAATGTTATAAATTTTGTTTTAATCATTAATCGGTTGAATCCTGTATTTTAGTTATATTTCTTTACTTTTTTGGTGACAATATTTAAATTAAAATCATTGATATTTTTAAGTTTATTGTCGAGACTTTCAATCGTTTATATAAAGAGGTTATTAACGCAAAGATTCTTAGTTCAAACTAATTAAAACTTTTAAATTATTTTAAACTAACGCAAAATTATTAAAATTTTTAAATTTAATTAACGTTCAAAGGATTTAATGAATGTTTTTACAGCGAAGTCTAATATTTATTATTCACTAAATTATTGTTATTTACGAAATGTTTTCTTCGTTTGCTTTTAAATCATTACAAGAAATGAATAAATCATTTGTTTTCATATAATCTAAAAGTTTTATTAGAAAATTTTGATCGGATTTCACTCTAAAATACAATTCGTTTGTTTCTGTCTTTTCTTTGATTTCAGATTTGATTCTTTTCGATATGAGTTTCAAACAGTCCATCAAATCGTTGAGATTTAGTCCGAAATGTAGTTTTAGTAACTTTTGGCACTCATTTCTCCATTCATTCAAATCAATGATTGCTTTCAAATCACTTAATTCGGTCTCGACTTCAGTCAATGCCTTCAAAATGTTTGTGAGAATAATTTGAATGTTTGTGCCGTTAAACCAGTTGTGGTTCACAGAAATTGTGTCTTCAATGTTGACCACAGAATGAATAAAACCGCTCGGAATGAATATAATTTCTCCGCTCTTTTGGATCACTTCGAAACCATTCAGTTCTTGTAATTTGTTTTCAAAGTCTGGAATTTCATAGAAATTATGAGGCATTTGGTTGTTATTCAAAGCTTTGAGTCTGTCCTCATTGCCCGGCGGAATAATCAGCCATTTCTTAGCTCCGCATATGTTTGCCGACCAACTAAATGATCCGAAGACATCCGTATGTAATGGAGTCCTGTAATGAGCAAAACTATTAATAAAGGGCTGAATGGATTGGGATGAATACCAGCTCTGTTTGGGACCCATATATACGAATCGGTAGTCATCTCTTAAATGAAAGTTTGAAATAAAGTACTCATTAATCCAATCGGACTCGAAATATATCGGAGTTTCGTAAGCTTTATATTCGGGAAAATTATGGACGAAATGCCAGTCTTTTAAGTAAAGGATTTTCATATTTTGCTCCGAATAGTTATAACCGACTTCTATCACATTTTTCCAGTAATCTATAAATTCACTGAAAACCATTTCTTCCTTTGGATTTGAATTATAATATTTTGTATCGCAATCCGCGACCGGAACTAATGCCTTCCCTAAAAGTTACGATAAATTGTTCAGGATAACTGTAAGAATGCTCTCTCTCTCTCTCTCTCTCTCTCTCATTCTCTCTCTCTCTCTCTCTCTCTCTCTCTCTCTCACCAAATAATCTGTTCAATTGATCGAAATTTGGTGTCCCCTTTGATGTTAACCATTCTGTGCGACATCTCCAAGAACTGGTCAATTGTTTATCAAAAATGCAAACTTTGTTTTTAACTAAGAATTGATTATAAAAATATGGATAACTTGTATTAGAATCGAGTCTTGCGATTGAATCGGACATAAGTTTGTCTTCAAAACCGAATTAAATGTTTACCAAATGTTTGATTACAAGGAGTCATGTGTTCACTCATTCAGACTATACGACAGTTTTTATAAAAACAAAAATTCATATAAAATAAAGAATTTGTTCCCATTATTTGGTTTACCTGAAGAATAGATAATCGGATTAAAGATTTTGCAAAAATTCAGTTAAACAGAGTATTATAAGTCAGGAAACTATGAAATTATTGATTGACTCGACTCAGCTCTAAATCGATTAAATTGATTGAATTCCCGATAAATATAAAAATAAAAATCAATTTTCTTGAAAACTTGACTCAAAATGTTTGGTACAATAAGAAAGAGAAAGACTTTTTGAGCAAAAATTCTTTTCAAACCAAAGAGAATAAAAATCGATTAATTTTAATCTGAAATCTATTGAAATATGTAACTATCAATTGATTCGGAGGCGATTCGGATAACCAATAGTCGATATGAAACCAGTTCTCAATCATTAATCACAAGATATTTGTTTCTCTTCTCTGTTCATAAAATGGAATTATATAAAAATGGGTTAATTATTAACTTGTTCATTATCCCCGAGTGATATCCATCACAATTATACTCTACTTTTGATAAATATATCATAAGAACTATTTTGGAGAAAAAGTAATGATTATCATTATAAGCACCAAGGTAGTCGTCATTAGAATATAGACTTGGGCTAAAAATAGCAAGAAAACTTATGAAATCTATGGCTAACCATGTAATTTTTCACGTTTAATGTTTTCTCATCTATCAATTACACAGGAATTCCTTGTAATGATATATTAGGTGGTTATTCTCTTATAGTGCCGAGTTCCTTTTGAGTCAATTTTGGGATTTAATTAAATTCGAGACCAAATTTAATTTTCTTCCGAACCAAACAAAAATTTGATTTATTCCCAAAACCGAATTCAAACCAAAAGAAAACCAACAATTGATCGTAAATTCGATGGTTTAGTCGCTTAGTATTTGTCGCTCGAAAACAAAATTAGTTTATATTTTGATTAATAAATTGAAATCTTAATTGAAAACCAGATTTGAATTACTGTTAAGATATTGATTGAGATTTTAACGGCTATTAGTTTTGTTTTTGACACATAAATGAAAACTATAGCACTTTTGCGGATTTTCACCTGAATTTGTTAATAAATTAATTACTTTAATTGAAGTTCAATTCAAAACTGAAAACTTTATTTAAAGCGATTAATTACCGGTAGTTATGATTGGATTCAGTTCTCAGACTATTAATAATCAAATAAATTTGAGTCTAATTTAATAAATAATCGAATTGAAAGAAGTAAAACATTTTTGAACTCAATTTAGTTTACAATCAATTGATGTGGAATTCAAGTCAAGAGATAAATCAAAAGTTGGGTTCATTTTCCATAAAACTTCGGCTCAAATGCTTTTAATCCATATTAAGGGAAAACATATTTTTAGATTCGAGTCTTTTAATGATTTGATCGAAATTTTTTCTAATCATTGGTTTGGAAACTAATATCACGACTGGTATTGTTAGCAATCAATTAATTCTTAGCCCACTATCGCTGCCTCTAAACACCGTATAACCGCCGCTAATGATTCCCAGCCAGGGATAACCAGAGGGAACACCATATTACTCAAATCAACCCTAAGGTTAAGTCAGATCTCATTTGTTAGGCGAAAACTCAAATCTACATCAAATCAATAGTTCCTTAACTTTTTGTCTCAATTATAAAAGAAGAGGACTGTTGTGGTACATACACCTCTAAATCAGGTCTCAAACTGACGACACCCTCTTATAACTGAGCGACAATACGGTCGGTATTAATGATAATGTTTGCGGTCGTTATTAATGGGGTTTAAAACTTAGTTTACTTTTTTGATCGATTAATCCGTGAATCGATTGAAGACATCAATCAAACACTCATTTCTTACTTCAATTAAGTAATGATTCGGTCGATAATAATAATAACAATATTCTGATTATTGCCTTCAATACTAATACTAATAATAATAATAAATTAAAACTAATAATAATATCGATATTGAGTTCAATCAATAGTTTTGCGAAATTGGTTCACAAAAAAGTTGAAAAACCAATAATTTTAAGAAAAATTCATTCAAAGAATTAGAACTCAATTAACAGAAAACAATTTATTATATATTTTGTCTAATTATCGAAAGTAATTAATTCATTGCATTAATTGCATATAAATTACATTTTAATCGCTAAGAGTTTCAAAACAACACTTCTATTAAAAACATTTTAATCGAAGACTTTTCGTAACCAAAATTGAAAACAAAATACAATTTGAAATTCAATGAAAACCTAAAGAAGTGACTAAAAATTGAGACAAAAATAATATCTGAAGACTTTGAGAACTAAAGACAGTCTTCAGTAACGAACAGAAGGATTGCTTCCCCGACACTGTTTGAGCGCTTCATTAAAGCCCTCGCAAAGGCTCAGGTCATAGCTTTGGGTGCAATCGAGGAACTGCTTCAGTTCGAACTGACAGGCGTTGGGCTGACCCGTCTGTTGACCCATTGGCTGTTGTTCGTACTGTTGGGGCTGTTGGTCGTACTGTTGTTGTTGTGCGGGTTCATCGCTTGAGCCTCCACTGAAGGCACTGGTCAGTGCGTGTCCCATAACTGAACCAATAGCTACTCCTCCGGCAGTGGCCGCCATTTGACCCATAAGTCCGGGGCCTTGAGGTGCGGGCGCTCCCACTGCAGTCTGCTGTTGGGGAACCGTCGCCGGAGCTTTCTGTTGAGGGGCAGCGGCTCTCTGTTGAGGGGCCGCGGATCTCATCGGTGGCGGCGCTGACCTCCTCGGTGGCGCAGACGATCTCGAAGGAGATGGTGAACGACCTCTACGACCCATTCCTTCAAAACAATGAGTCAATCATTTGAAACAAAAACCAAATTTTGTTTTGACTTCATTTTAAGTCATTTGATGTCAATATAAGAGATAAATACTTACTTTTCTTTGTGTTTAGTCTTTTTGTGGATTCAAAAACTGAATTAAAAATGAGTTAAAAACTCTTAATTATTAGTGAACTTATAGTTAAATTGGGAGAAAATCTGATGCAATCGTAAATTGACTAATAATAGGATAAAATGGCGATAAATATCTCACTTTTTGTCGACGAATTTAATGACGAAAACACACGAGTTTTCCAGAAATCATTCGTAAATATAAAAGTTTTGTAGAATTCAATAATCGATTTGAATGCAAATATTCTACAAAAAGCGAATAAGTGAAGTGAAGGCAATGAGATGGCATTATTGGCATAACAGCCCAAAAACTACTCCAACTTTTCCTATTGAAGAGACATCTGTCGCCAAAACTATTCAAATACATTGAAATTCCTGAACTAATAATTAAATCTAGGTAAGATTCGAGTGTCAATCAAATGGATCAGTTTTACCACTTCTGAGGCCTCACTCAATGTTTTCTCTCACAGAAGACAACAAATTAGGCTCGAAATGAGGCAAAACTCGATTTTAGGCTAAAACTTAATCCAATTTTAATGAGTTGTGTGACTGAAACCAGTATTGAAGTCATATTTGAAGTATTGAATCAAAATATTTGAAAATCGAGAAAATATCTAATTTATTGACTTTTAATAAACCAGTATTTCATTGAATTAAAATACTTTCCGTGCATTTAATTTGATTGAACTTTTCAGTGGAAATGACATTAATTTTGTAACTTTTCTTCTCTTTAGTTATCATTGGCTTACGATTTAAGATCTGAGACATTAAACAGGAGTTTGAATGAAATTCACGAAACTTTTGGTGTTTTCACATCAGAGTTAATCCCAAAAAACTAATTCATCTAAAGATTTAAAATGAATGAAATGAACTAAAAATCTTATGAATGAATTGACATTTTTTCAATCAAATTCCTGACGAATAGTATTTCAATCACTCAAATGCGAGCAAAACATTTGATGAATTTGGAGCTAAAAAAAGCTGATTTCCATCAGTTTTCGATTGAAAGCGTAGAAAAATTATAATAAATGAAATGTTTTTGGAAATAACGAATTCAAACATTCATTCATTCATTCAGTTCTATCGTCACTCGAAAAATGCAAATAAATGACTTTACCTTTTGATTGAACTCTTGGCAAAATTCAAATTTAAGAAAACCAAGTAAAAAGAGTTATATGAACGCGAAGAGAGAGAAAATTTTTCAAATCAAACGAAAATAAATAAAATCTCTGCAAAAACTGAACATTAAGTGAAAAATTTTGTTTCTCTTTTACATTACTCTATCAAAGACTCGGAGTTAAGAAAATTTATTATCTCTTAATAATTCATTTATTAAAATATTAAAATTTATTTATTAAGTGTACAGTAAATATCATATATATTCGAACAGAAAAATGTCTGTGAAATAAGTATAAAAAGCAAATATTTTAAGCGAAAAAAAACTTATTTCAGAGAATATTTGTGTGAACTTTAAATCCGAATAAATAACTTCTGGAATGAGTTCTCGAAGTAGTCTTCGAAACCAAAAATCAAAAATCAGAATAAAATTTGTTAAATATTTGTTGTGTTTTTCGTCATCGATTGAGATTCGAGATCGGAGCTGAACAAGATCAAATATTTTACTCGAGTTCTGTGAATAAAAAATATAATTGATATGTTATCACAAAAAATCTTATGAATAAAATTCTTGTTTTTTTAAACTTCTTTGAATTGAAGAACACTATCAGATCTCAAATCTTAGGCACAGAATAAGAGTTTAAATCAAAATTATGTGCTTCTAATCAGAAGCCAGAGGTTTCTGTCCAAACATTAGAGCTATTACTGAAACGAATAAATTTTATTTTAAAGATTAGATATAAGTTATGCCAATTCAACAGTAATTGTAATAATGTTTTGCCATAAATTCTTTTCTCATTCAAAACTATTCATTATAAAAACCATTATATTTGTTATTTGAATTATATTCATGTTTTCATTCAATACAGAAATATCAGGGATGGACAGACTATTCAAAAAATAATTTCAAAACCATTCAAATGCATCATAATTCTGATCAAAGAGTAAATTATCATTGAATTATGCAATGAACTCGTTTGGACTTATTTTCAATTTTAATGGCTTAATGAGCTATTCCTCAATGACCATCCCTGGTATAAATAATGCTCCATCTTTTTCTTGAGTAATTGTCTTGAATTCAATAATCGCTTCGAGTGATGATTCGATTATTTGTTACAATTTTAAGGCATTTTTATGACAAGCCTTAAAAAATTCAAATCAACATTATACCAAGAATTCTCTCTCTCTCTCTCTCTCTCTCTCTCTCTCTCTCTCTCTCTCTCTCTCTCTCTCTCCCTCCCAGCAATCAGTAGTCAACCTCTTTTAGATATGATTTTTAAAAATTAATATAAAAATATTTTTATTTTTGAGGTCTGAAACTCATGTCTGAGACACGGTTTGAGAGAAGTTTGAAATGAAACATTTAATTCGTCTTATTCTTCATTTGCGATAATTTTTATTTTTATGATTATTTAGTTTTCACACATTAAGTGAGTTTAAAATTTATGTCATATTTAATGTCGAAATAATTTATGGGTTCTCTCTTATGACCATATCTTTGATATACTGTATGGGAATTTAATTTAATTAATATTACTTTGAATATCAAATATTTTGTATTTAAATCAAAACAGAATAAAAATAAAACCAAAATCCCTATGACTTTCGCGATACTCTTTTTTGATTAAATAAACAGAAAATATGTTTTATTTTTAGTGTTTTCTTATTATCGGAATTATGGGAATTCATTGGCTCTGAAATATCGTTCAGAAACTGATGTTTAGGAACAAAAAGAAATATAGTTTTCGATATAAAAGTTATCGAAGAGAAAAACACAAAATACAGTAATAATGATAAGAATTGATTCTAAACTGATGCCAATCATATCTTTAAGCGTCAAAATAGAGTTTATTACTTTAAGTCAAAACCAGTCCACAACTCAACTATTTTTCCTCATTTTATTTTCGTTTTCATAATAATATTCCTGATATTAAAGTATTATTATTATTATTATTATTATTTGAAATATCGATCGAATACAGTACTCGACTGATGGCAGGCATGTGTTGATTACTATTTGATCTTTTGATGGTGTCTCCCATCTATCCTTCTTTGCATACCTGTTCTTGCAGTCAATAATGATCTGCCACACCATAACATAACATAACATTAAATTAGAATTCTTGCTGAAGACAGGTTGTGCACAATCGGTAGCTCAGTCTTCTGTTAAGGGGTTCCCAAGGAAGAATTTTTTTTTGAAAAACATCATGCAATCTCCAAATTACACTTCAAAGTATGCATCCATTTCTCTCGAGTCAGAGGAACATTACTGAAGAATTCCTATTTTAAGCAAAAGTAAAGTTGTAATCGGTTTTGTTGACCATACCCCTGGCACACCATAACCAGTGGTTTTCAAACAGAAATTATTATTAATGTTTACGAATAACTGACTAAAGGTTAGGTGTCTTTGTATTGATATTACTGGTGTTCTTCGGTGGCAGAATTGGTAGCGATCGTTGAGAGTTCATAAGGCCAGCACAGGCTCAGCATAACCTATGCACTTGTGGAGCTCTGCCACACATGGTAGTCCACACAGACCTCATACAGGGGTCGTGCGGGTTCTGCTATGAAAGTCACGAATCGCATGCCATAACATTAGACTAAATTAACAAAATATCTGAACCTTTAAAGAATCGGTTTGACTCTCAATGCATCCAAGAGTCTAATGGTCTTCTCTTTTCTATCTTTCACTATTCGTTCCCCTTTTTTATTTTACTTCACTCATTATTATTATTATTATTATTCTCTTTCACTCAATACATATCTCTTTCAAAAGTAATTTCCCACACTTTGGACTATTCATATACAAGAGAGCACAGGTTGATGTGATATAAGCGCTATAAATAGTGCACGGATTCGTCGGGGAAGTCATTAATAATGGTTTTGCCTCCGAATTGACGATAAGTTTTTACATAATGTTTAAATGTGATGAACACTAAAGATTGGCAGCGATTTAGATGAAGGCATACCTGCTGTGAGACAGCGCTCAAACCCATAGATTGCTGCCCGAAATTGAGCGAAATTAAAACAACAAATATTAAGCCGCACAGGTATACGATATGAGAGGTTCTCCAACTTTTACTTTAGATAGCCGGGCCTTTTTCAGAAGCTGCAGTTCTTGATTGCGAACAGCACTTGCACTTAAAGCATTGATATACCTGTGATAGCTCTGTCTCAATATCAGTGCTTTCCTCTCTCACTGTCAAATGTCTGGGCATAAAGCACTGGCCTCCAAGAATTTCCTTCCTGTTTCCCACCACTCAGTTTGGCCTCAATTTAATTGCAAATTATTTTCTTATTTTTCTTTTCTCTTCAGTTCTGTTAACTTCGTTGAGATATCTGTCGACTGAAAGACATGAAACCAAAACTCATTCAAATAAGCGATCGATTAATCTGAGACCAGAATAGAGGGTAAGATTGTCGGCCTCTACGGACAAAGAGCTACTAAATTAATGGCGCGAAAATGTTTAATGAGATTATTTGCAGATTAACATCATTTATGAAAAATATGAATCCAAAGGATCTGCGAATAAAACGATTTTATTCCTAAATCTTTTTGTCGAGAGAGTGAGTAAAGCAGTTTGAGAGCACATCCAGTGCTCAGAACCGAATAGAAAAAGAAATGCTAATTATTTTGAACGATAAGAGGACGGCATAAATGGTTGGCATCTCTGGTAAAATGATGACGAGTAGACACGCAAACAGTTTCTACACAACAGACCTATTGGCAGATCGGATGCTATCAACAAAACATAAACTTTTTTTGGATAAAAATTCATTTAAAGGGCAGTTAAAAAATAAATCTATTTTACAAAAAGCAATGCTAATGACAAACAGTAATAAGACATGCGATCAGAACAGAAAGGAAACACACATTTCTAAAGACATGAAAAAAGTATTAAAATGAGTTTTCCAGTCACTCATTGAAAAATAGGCCAATTTTGGTGCTATTCTTCTGATCGGTTTAACTGAAATTATGAGCACTTATTGCTAAGCGATTTACTCAATATTATCTATTTATGATTGAAATTCCTCTTAAAATATAATTTATTATTAAATATAATAGAATTGAATGAATGGAGTGCCTCAGAATGAGGAGAGAGAGAGAGAGAGAGAGAGAGAGAGAGAGAGAGAGAGAGAGAGAGAGAGAGAGAGAGAGAG
>JAQGAR010000428.1:0-15479 GCA_034697865.1 Oribatida sp. | reverse complement strand
ATTATATAAGTATTCATTATTTTTTATGGGTTCAAAGTTACGTGTCTCGGTTTAAGAGAAATTCGATTTAAGAGAATGATTTTTGCTGCACCACGGATTCTCTTAAATCGAGGCTCGACTGTATATATATAATAAGACATACATGTATATTTATATAAAAGACATCCTCTCGAATGAGGCATTGAATTACAATCAATTGTATTATAAGTATTGAAATTCAATGAATTATTAACTCAGGTATTACTTTATAAAGAGTTCAATCAACTGATTTTAGAATTCATTCTATTATTGATAACAGTATTTATTATTTAAATAAGTTTTTGACCTCAAGTTTAGCGAATCATTTGCCAAATAAAATATTTATTGACTTTAAAAGCGTTAGAATTTTGAGTTATTCTTCAAATGAGCACAAATGCTAAGAATGTAAAATATATGCCATTTCTGATTATCTCTATCAACTTTTATCTAATGACTTAAACTAATTTAATTTTTAAAATAATCTAATTGAGTCACAACAAACTAACCAAGTTTATGTTTCTAATTTACTTTCTGTACGATTTGTTGGCCTAATTCTTCAAATATTGAGAATCAGATATTAAAAATAATTATATAGACCAGGGCTAACCAAGCTCTGAGGTTCTAGAGGAGTGATCCAGGGGATAGTATTACGAAATTTTAGGTCGATTTTCTAGAAGGGTACCGAAAATGACAGACTTTGAGCTTAAATTTAAGTTTAAACCGATTTAAACGCCTAAATCTAGTTTAAATTGACATTAATTTGATTTAAATCCGGTGTTCCAATAAACTTGAAAGAGACCGACTTTGTTGTGAAACACATACCCCTCAGCTACGGTGCAAGTATTTTTTTTTTTGATTTGGCGTTCAAATATGAAGAGGTGGTAAAAAATGGACTGGATATTGTTTTGAAATTATAAATGTTTATAAATAAATTTATAACTTATATAATTCATTGGATTAATTATTTCCATGAGATGGCAATCTTATAGCCAATGTGTGGTCAGGTTATGTTGTAGTCAGGATAAGTTTTTAGTACATATATATACTTAACCATCTTACAACTTACTATCTTGTTAGTAGTCAAATCATCTGAGGCCCCATTGAATAACATGGAAGGAATTTTGGACAATTTTTCCGACTCAGGGAGATTTTCAGAACCCCCCCCCCTTGTCGACTACTGATGTAAACCAGTGTTGAAGTTTAAATTTAAAAGTGAATATCATCATTGTAAAATAATTTTAATGACGGCCAAATGTGGATCCATCTTAAAATATAAAACATTCAATCGGCCCTATTGGATTTAGTTAGATCAGAGATGTGCTTTTCGCCTAATGTGCAACAAAAAGAACCATAAATTGAACTTGCCATTTATTTGGATTGGCGACTTTCCGAGAACAATTAAAACTATTCATACGAAATATTCACGGCTGGGCTAGATCTGGCTAAATATTCTTTACTAGATTTTATAAGCGTTATAAGCAAAATAATATGCCAAGAAATCATAAGCGTCAGTGGTATAACGGTCAGCATAGCTGCCTTCCAAGCAGTTGATCCGGGTTCGACTCCCGGCTGACGCACTTTTTTTCCTTCAATTTTTATTTGTGAGTTTAATGTGAAATGAAAGCTAAAACTTTTATTGAATTGAAATACAAAATTAGATAAATTTGTTTTTAATCAATTGATTGCCTAAATTGTATTAAACTCTTTTCGTAATTCAATCGTTGCATTCGATTAGACTTTAATTTAAAAACTGGAAAATATATTTTCGATTAATAATTAAATAAAAATTATTTAGAATTTCAAAATAAATCAAAAACTATCAGAAATTCGGTACAAAAAAGTATTTTTGTTTTAAAACTGAATGGAGTTATGGTTTGTAGGGTTCGATCAAATATCTGCTGAAAGCACTGACTTTCTCCACACCTCTGACCTCTTCCTCAAGTAGTGGTAGTTTTATCAGATGGAAGTCTTCGTAGAGATCATTTATTTGATCAAGGTACTTGTTTTGCAGTTTCATACGCGCCTTACACATAGAACAACCCGTTTGTCCGCTTTTGGGCATTAAAAGTTGGTTGATAATAATGTTGTGCGTATCTATGTTGGCGCGGGTCAACTCCTGCACCAAGCGCTCGGTCTCATAGAGGGAGAGGAACTCTGCAATACAGACACAAACAAATGTACATTGGTTTGGGTCCCGAAACTGTTCGTTCACTGTCTTAATAATTGGAAGAATTTCTTCGATTTTGTTGTTCATAACGTCTGCATTCATGTCCTGAAGGCCTGACATTAGAATAAAGCCATCAATAAAATGGTTATCGATTTAGATTAGAAGTCATACCGAGCATTGAGGCCACGTTAGCGACCATAGGGCCCACCTGATTCTTAATTCGCAACAACTTTCCCAAACCCTTCTCGACGACAGCCGGAAACGAAAGCAACCGAAGCGTATGACCTGTTTTTCACATAAAACAGACTTAGATTTCAATCTATTTTTTTCAGAGATTTGAAAGTGTTTTCATTTGAGGATTAATTAAAGGAATAAAATAAAGACTGAAATACAATGAAATGTAAAATAAAATTTAACCCAAAAATAAAAAACAATTAATGAAAGTCTGATAACTAATTTGAATCCATTTTGTAATTAAATAATTTTGTAATTTTTGAGACCTGTCGGCGCCGTATCGAAGACAACGATATCGAAATTCATAGATCGGACCAATTTCATGACCTCTGCATAACTAACGGCCTCATCGATGCCAGGAAACGCTCCCAACAACTCTTGCATTAATGATCGGCTCATTCGCATTGGATCTGATTCAGAGAAGAACTCGTCGGGTAATTCACCGGTTCCTAAATTGGGATCGATTTCCATTGCAAACAGATTTTTGAAACCTTTTATCTTAAGAATAGATTTTGTCAAAAAATTAGTTGATTTTGATTTCAAATGTGTTTATGACATACAGGGGTCGGAACTTTACTGAATTTCTGGTCAAAAGCGTCACTGATATTGTGAGCCGGGTCTGTGCTGATGATAAGCACTGACTCCCGAGTGAAGGACAACTGTATAGCCAGAGAACAACTACATGTTGTCTTTCCTACGCCTCCTTTGCCGCCAACAAAAACCCATCGAAGACTCTTCTGGTCGATTATATTTTGAAGCGACGGCTCCAACGGCTCTAACATTGAGTTATCTTCGTCTGCCATTAACCTTCGGGAATATCAGACCATTATTTGTCAAAAAATTAATTGTCAACAAATAACACGTAAAGGAAATGAGAGTTTCATACAAATCACACCATAAGTCTGAACATGAAATTTTCCAAAATATAGAACCTAGCTACAAACCATCAAAGGACCTATCAAATGTGCTTGATCATTCATTCTATATTAAATATAATCAATTCAAAATTGAACAAGGTACCTTGACAATGTTAATAGTGTTATTTGAAATGAGGTTACACTGTATTGAGGGAAAGAGCTTTGGTTTCCATGGTTTTAAAAATGAGGAAAACTTTTTGAATATTAAGTCGTCCTTCAGATTGAATTAAGATTTAAGAAAATAGGTGTCAATACCTCTTGCAATACCTTTTTGTTCCGCTATTGAGACACACTTTGATCACTGAGACAATAGTTTTAAACCCATTAGTTCTCAGAAGCGTTCAAATAAAGCAATGAATAGTCATTTGTTTTGTCCAAAGCCTGAGAGACGAAAAAATCCCTTAAATTAAGAGAATTGCAGTGAGAAGTCAGTCACTCAAAAGTTGATATCATTTGGAGAGACTTTCCTCAACTCATTCTCAACTCCACAAAACTTTTTTTTCAATTTCAGTTTACTCTTTAAGCAAAATTGTCTCAGAGTTAATCAACTGAATAATTATGTCTACCCTTCAAAGTCTTCCTCAGCCGGTTCTCGACTCTAATGTAGATATTGATAGGTCTTTCCAACTATGGATTACAAAAGGGCTCGAACGGAACCCAGAGTTGGCTAAAAAGATCAATTTGGTCTATCAAATCAATATCAAACAAAAGTCCAACTCATTATCGACTTGGATTTTAGACCTATCCAACGACACCGGTTCACTCTATAGAGAGCCTAAACAAGAGATCAAATGTTCGATCACTATCGACGAAAACGATCTCTTAAAAGCCATTGTCGACAAAAGGCATTGGAATACTGTATTTAAATTTAATTTGAGTTTTTCTTTATCTAATTGCTTTTTAGCTTTTCTTTCAGAGAAAATTGGGTTTAAAGGGCTCTCGAGTGGCGTTGGAAAAGTTACAGCAGTTTTGGGTCGAAACCGACAGATGTAACCCAGACTTTCAGTTCGTGGTCAAACAATCCGACAAATTGAAAGCTCAGACAAAACCAATTATGGACTCATTTGTTTGTAATGGTTTCAAAAGTGATATAATATTTCATACGCTCAAGAATCGTATGCACGAAGAGGCCGACACTGTCCGCAAACTGACGGGTATTATTCAATTCGATATCACCAAAAAAGACAAGAAATCCATTTGGAGTGAGATTTAAATTACTTTTTGCTCCGAAATTATTATATTCTAAACTATTTGTTTTTTTAAAGCTATTGATTTCACAAAACCTTTGGGCCAAAATATACATCCGGGTCCGCCTAAAGATAATCCTATTTGTATTCTCACAATGAATGACGAGGACTACTTCAAAATGATGGTCAATAAGTTTAATCCTCAAAAAGTAGGTTTCCCTCAAGCATTTCAACAAATTTCTTCAATATTTAAATTGTAAGGCATTTATGACCGGAAAGATGAAAGTGAAGGGACAAATACTCGCCATTTATAAGCTCTTCACCGTCTGGATTGAGATGGCCTTTAAAAAGAATAGGGCTCCAGAAGTCCCGTTCATTGAAAACATTCTTCTCAATAGTGTATGTATTTAACCAGTGTTCATTATTTTAGCTTATAGTGAACCTAATTTATTGTGCCAAGTTGAATTAGTAGTAAGTAGAGATAATCCCTGCTAAATTTGTTTATTATGTGAATAAAACAAACAAGTTATCAGATTCTGTTTAAGAGAATTAAATTTTACTTAAACGAGCAAGCCAATATCTACAGACTGTATTATTAGTATTAAACAGAAACATTCTTCTGCTTAAGAGGAGGTGGCAAACAATATAACAGTTTTCGTCAAAATTCAAGAAGGGTTAGTAGTCGTAGAGTATCGATATGATTCATAACAAACTTGGTGCCATTCCTAGAGGAAGCCCTATCCGGCTATTGGTCTTTACCTGTCCAACTTGGGCAACTTTCATATTAATTATTTAATTAGTTCTTGTAATGAATTCTGTTATCAAAAATTACTTTCTCATTAAAGGAATTAATTCCTGGCCTTAAAAGTGAGATAATTGTGTTCCGAGTAATTCAACGACTGGTCAAATGTCCTCATCTATGCTCAGAAGTGGGCGGAGTTTTCTATTTTGATATAACTAAAGAAGGAAATCTTGTGTCCAAATGGAGTCAGTATTAAAACCTTTGTTTTCTTAATCAAAACCTAATTAATGGTCTATTTGTTTGAAAGAACTGGACTTCACTATTAACAAAGTTTGTGGAGTATTCAGTCGTCAACCTTTTCAGGTGGAAACACCAACTGAGACACTGATTATTATCGATGACGAAGACTTCGTTTTAATGGCTCAGAATATGCTCAACATTGAAGAGGTGCTCAAATATCTCATAATTTTGATTAAATTCTTAATAAAATATTTCTGTTTTAAGGCGATGTCAACCAATCGTATTAAAGGAGATGTGAGTTTAGCGCACAAATTAACAAAAATATTTCAGTCGCCTATAGTTCAGAGCAAACTCTGAGATGACTTTCGGCAAAATCGAAGATGTTTTACATCCAAAACCAATTTATGGCTAATGTTTGCCAATATTTGAGTCGAATTTTATTAAATTCTAAGAAATATTTTTAAAAATAATATTTTATATAAAAATAATTTTGTTAATAGTTGAATTATGTTCCAATGAATTGTATTCAATAGAAAGCCATAACTTTTTTTTAAATAGAAATAATGAGAAAGTGTTTTATGTAATGGTTTATCATATTCTGTGTAAATTTTATTTTCTATTCAAAGCTTCGGAAATTAAAGATAGATTTTATCAATTATTTTTAATACCAATTAAAGCGTAGTTAAAGTGTACATTCATTTTTTGAGGAGAGTTGTCTTGGTTGTTCCCTTGCATATTCATAAATTTTTTGTTTTCAAGTAAATTGATCTGATCTAATCTAGGTATAGTTTGATTAACTTTGTTTATTGTTTAGGCATTAAATTTAATGAATTATTTTAATAAAAATTCGATTGTCTTTGAATTGAAGATAAAATATAATTTGAGTGAATTATTGGAATAAATGACTTAATATATCAATCGATTGCTTCAAAATAGTCCTAAAACCACATAAAATAGAAAATAAGGACAAATATAAAAATGAAAAGTTTATCAAATTATAAATATTTTGTTTCGAGTATTCAAAAGGAATTCAGAATCCGTTATTTAATTAAATTATTTAAAAGTTTATTCAATGTTAAGGAGAAGACAATTATTATGTCAAAAGTGACTTCAATAGAGATTTCGAGTCTCACTTCAAATACAATTCGAAACAATTATCTAAGTATTCAACAAAACGATATGAACAGAGTTTGGACAACTATCACAATCTTAGACCAATTGGAAAAGATTGAGAGATGGGGCTACAAAATTGCTCTCAATTTGGTATTGCCGGGGGACAAGGTCAAGAACAAACCTAAACGAGTCATGACTGTTTTGGCAGTCAATTTATTCCTCTATTTGTTTTCGTTTAAGACACTGTTGTGTCAGTTGTTAATCAGCGACAGTTCACCTAAACTGTTGCTGATTGCCGGCGATTTGACGCCATTCTTTGGACCCACTATTAGTCGTCTTTATTACAACTCTTTGCTTATTAGTTATGGTTTTCACGCAGCCTTTGTCTATACTTTGATCTCGAGGTTTAATTTTTCACAGATTTATAACAATATTTTTAAAATTCATTATTCTTTGACTCAAAATAGAAACAGCAATAAAGTGCGCGATTGGGTCATCAGATTTGATGAGAATTGGAGACACACTTACTTTAGAGCCCCCAACACAGAGAAGACAATTGTAGACGATTTGGTCAAGAATGTTAAGATCGGTTCTAAAGTATTTAAAGTGGCCACCACCGCTTTAATGGCAATGATGAGTGTGCTCATTGTTTATGGCGGTCTAACAAACTTCAATTCATTGGATTCTTCTGCTGTTCTATACATTGTTTGGGGAATTGTAAACATTTTCTGGTGTTTGATTCAATCAGTTATTAATATGACTGCTTTACTGCACTATTACATTCTGACCCGTGCGATAGTCATTCGGTTCACTGAGGCCCGCATTGATTTCGAACACGCAATCAGAAGCAAACCTCCAGCAGAGTCCTGGGTATTATCAAAGCTGTTTGAAAAGCATTACATCGTCTGCGATATGGTTATCGGTTCCAACCAACACTTTAAGTCCTATCTATTCTTCTTCTTCACTATTGTGGTGACCCACGAATGCTTTCTCTTCTACCAAATCTTTACAGTGAATAACCCATTAGTAGTAAGTCTTCAAATCCATTTGTATTTTACAATAAATTTTATAAAATTTGCAAAAAATTTAATTTTAGGTAAAGATTGTGATCGCGATTTACATCTTAATGGATGCGATGCAACTCCTGTTGGTTTCACTCTGTTCCGCGAAAATCACTTCTATTGCTCACAAACCGTATCATGTAGTGCATGGAGTCGGTAAGATGACCCTTCCTGAGGATGTCCAGGTTCAGGTCTGTCACTTAATTCCCAATTTTTGTATAATTCAATTACACATTTATAAATCGATGTAATTTTAGGCCCAATTATTTGTACAAAGACTAAGCGGTGGTTCCGTCGGAATGACTATTTTAGATGGTTTTGTGGTCACCGGAGGAGTGCTTTCCAGCGTATAAGTTTCTTAAGTATTTCCTCGTTATTGTTTCTTTACATTTACTTTTTTGTAGATTCTGACGGGAATTATCACTTATTTCTCTATAATCGTGGAAATGAACTAAACTGGTTCATTTTAGTAGTGATGTGAGTAACATTGTATTATTATGAGTCGAATATTGTCTAATAATCAGGGGTCACCTAATAAAAAAGAGATATTTCGAAACCCCCCCCTGAGCCAGAAAAATTGTACAAAATCCCCCCTAAGCGAGAAGTTCTCGAGCCCACCCCCCCCCCTAGAGAATTTGGCAAAAAAAGTGAGAAAATAGCCGCCATTTTATCCCTCCACTATATCCCCCCTGGGCTCGAGCCGAAAAATACCCCTTAGATCCCCCTGAAATCGCTTTGCTTGGTGACCACTGCTAATAATTCAATTAATTGTTTAAATTTAGTCAAAACAGGTTTATATTCGTTGTAATGTGTGTTTAATAGTCACGAAAGTGAGCAATGCTCTTTTATTTTTTTGCACTACTTTAGTGATTTTAAAAATATATTCTTGAAAATTTAATGCCTATAATTAATACTTATTATCGATAAAATATAATTAATAAAACCTATTGTTATTTAATTGCATCCACATAAAAAATAAAGTAAACACAAAATTATTGTGAAATGAATTTATTTTAGGCTTTTGTTTGAAATAATTTACAAAAAGTCGAATTACAACAAAATTATTCATTCAATGAATAAATGAGACATTTCTAAAAGATGATGGATTTTTACGATTTTTTCAAGACATAGGAATATGTTTGAGAAATGCTTTAAAAAGACTAATTCTTTTGCTTTGCTTCGGTTTGAATTTCTCTCTTTTGCCACGACTTGATTAGAGTTGGAATGTCAACAAACCTGAGCTCTTCAAATGTCATCGGTTTTGTGTAAGCCGTGTATTGAACGCCTTGTTTTGGGTCCAAATCATAAGTGAATTCATCGCTTTTCAATGTATTAAAAACTGGTAAATCATAAATCGGTTTTTTCACTATTAGTTTCAATATATAGGAGTAACCAAAGGAACCGATATATAAGACTCTTTCATCAGGATTATCGCTATGACCCTCAACTGCTTCAGATATAAAGCTATTGATGCCATTCGGCGAATGAATTGATCCGATAATGTTTCCGTTTGCATCTAATTCAAGGATCAAACCGTAATTATTAGCAATATTTTGAGTGTAGAACTGTTGACCCGTTTTCATAGTGAATCCCAACTTTTCAAGCTTTTCATTTTTATACTGCTCTCCCATCTCTTCAATTGATGCACCAATTTTTGCGTACTCTTTGAGAAGCTCTTGTCTCAGATATGGCTTATCACTCATCCAATCGAGTAAATTAGTATTGCTTTCATTCCTGGCATTCACGACAGGCATCCAATATGTTTCTCGATTCTTATCCAGACTTCTGATGAGATGATCGCTTTCTCCCGGAAGATTCTCTGCCCACACTTCTGTGGTTCCCTTTTTGGTGCCTTCAAACAAAAGTACAATTACTGTTCACTTTTCACGATAACATTCATATAAAGAGTTTAATTTTCAATTAGCTTTTCATTTAAACAATGCCTCATTTTTAGTCACAATTAGGAAGTGGTCTATAGTTTTCATTAATCAGTAAATAGATTGCCATAAATGTAGCTCTCTGAATGAGTTATTATTTTCGTGTATTTCTATGCATTTTATTTTAAAATAGTTTTATCCCATTGTTTGATATTTTTATACTTTTCTGGACTTTTAAATGATTTTGATTTCATTTCATTAATTGATTTCTCGAAAACAATCGACAGTTTTGGAGAAGAGATAACACAATAATTATTAAAAGTACTCAACAAATGATAAGTCAGACAATTGAAGCGTTAATTAATTGAAAATTTAATTCATATCTAAACTCTTATCTGACATAAGAAATAAAAGTAGAATTAAATTAAATTAATGAAAATCTTTTAATACCTTTAATGTAATGTTTGAGTACACGTCTTGTCGTGAATTCCGGGACCAAAAGAGCTGTCCTGTCGTCTGTAATTTCAATGGATGCGGGATACCATATGTTGTTCCAAATAATCTCGTAATTTCCAGAACCCATGTCATATTTAACCACAAATCCTGTGGTGTCGGGCTCTATGATCATTGCCGTCCATTGAGTTAAATCCCTTTTACTGCTGGCAATTGTCACATATATGACGTGACCACCTGAAGCACCGGCACCTTCATCAAGTACCAGATGGCCCATGTATTTACCACCGATTTGTTCCAATGAGAGCAAGCGAGTAAGTTTAACCTGGTTGTCCACAAATTCGATGACATGTAGTCCTAAGTAGGCGTCAACGAAATACAAAGTTCCTGAAGAATCGACTCTAACCCCAAGCGGACGGCCACAAACAGAAGTATCCCACGGCTTCTTATCGCAAAATTCGTTTGCAATCTTTGCAATTCTGGTCGCATTACCGGTGTGAATGTTACCTCTAAAGACGCCGCCACCCGCTGTTCCCGCATAAATATAATCTTTGTAAATGGCCAAAGAAGTCGGACCCTCTATTGCGTTTTCAAATATTCGAGTGGCCTGCGCTAATAGATTGTTTGGCTCTAGTGGACCCTCGAACGATTTTGGTAAAGTGAACCTGAATTAATTTTTAAATAATCATTTATTTGCGCAAATATCATATCTTGATAAACAGAGTTTCCAACTAAAATTGATTCCAATGGTGATAGTTACAAAATGGGAAAATTTAAGATCTTATAAATCTTAATGTTTGTGAATATCAATGAAATCGAAATAATCTTAAAATATTTAAATCTATTTATATATATAAGACATACTTAAATGAGACAGGTTCTGCTTCTGATGAACTGTACGTATTGTCAGAATAGGAAGAAGTCTGCGGCAATGAAGAGTATGATAACAACTGCTGGTCATTTATATATGGCAACTGAAGTGTTGACATAGGAGAAGATGGTGAAGAGTATTTCTGAGTTAAAGGAACATTTGATGAAATGATTGCCGGAGAATATTTGGATTCTTCTGCGATGTACTCCTTTTGCACTTGTGTGCAATCGATGCTCAAAATGTTGAGAATAAGTAAGAAAAGTACTTCGAAAACAATACAATTTGAATGCATTTTTAAAACATTTGATATTAAATGAGAGAAAATTTAACAATAAAAAAGACGTCCAAAAGAAAGAGAGTGAATAAAACAGAAAGAGTAGAACCGGCTGTTATATTGTGAACTTGAAAGAAATGCTGAACTGAGAGAGAGAGCAAAAGCCCCGCCAATCCCTGCCTATCCCTGCCCTGAACAAAATAAGAGTCCCGCAATTAGTCTCCGAAAAGAGGTCATCGTTTCTAAAACGTCTCATTTATTAAAACGAATTTCACTTTTAGTTAATTTTGGACAAAACTAATCGCAATAATCAAATACAAGTCAAAACAAAAGCAATCGCCAAAAACTATCCTTGACTATTGTTGATTACCAGGACTTTTGATTCAGTTTAACCTAATTTCTTGGCATTCACTTTGAGAGTTCGTTAGCATATTGTCTACAAAACAAATCTATGAATTTTATTCTCAATGATTACTGAAATTTCCAATGAATTGAATCTAATTTATTATTATTATTATAATTTATAATCTTTAAGAGTAATCACAAACGACTCAAATCTTTCAATTGTTAGAATTTAATGCTTTTCAATAAAACGTTCATTTCGTGAATTAAGCGCCGATTGATTTGATTGATTGAATGAATTATTATTATTATTAGAAGTGGGTTCAGACAAAACATCCCCAAACATCACACAATTTAAGAAATAGTTTAGAATTTATGCTGGTTATTTTAATCCAACAAAATTAGATATAAACCAAGGATGAGAATGATCTCAGGGGAACTCAGGTTGCTTTTAAGAATCGACTTCAGGATGATTACGTAGGGGATAAAATGGCGGCCGGAATTACCGGGAATTTAACATTTTGAACTTAATCTAGAGTTTTTGGCTCTAATTTAGCCTCAATTCAGTAAATTATCTTAAATTAAGTTTAAATTCAGTTTATTATCCATGGTTAAAGACAAAATGACAAATGGCTTCAAAATTCGTGTTCCTCTTTCTTTGTTTTAGGACCTAAATTTTTCAAAAAGGTCTTATAATTACTATTAAAATTTTCGCTTTTAACTTTTATTCTATTGTACAGTATTCAAAGAGATTTCAAAATGAACGAGATTGCGCTTTTTGTCATTCATTTATCATATATTAAATGTTAAATAATACTTATAATCGAAGAAAATAGAAAATTCTAATAATTTTGATACTATTGTCTGAAAAACAACTTTCAAGAGCTGTAATTTTATTCGATATATTTTCTTCTTTTGAATTTGAAAATCTCTTAAAATTTGGATCTAAATAGAGATAAAGTGTTTTATTATCATTTTTAGATCAATGCTATGATTCTAATCTTTGTAATGAAGAATCGTTTGGATATAATTCTTATTCCACACCCTTAAAGACACTGCCCTTTAATATATGTATATTGCAATGCATTTAATTCTTAAGTATTCACTTAAACTTATTTGTATTCTTGAAAACATTTTCCTGTAATTAAGATTAAAAGCCGACGAAAAGCTGAGAACCGGAAGATTTCAAAACAAATTAATGAATATTTGCATTAATTAATTAATTTGACAACAGATGTGTCTAAAACTAAACTTGATTACAAAGATATTGCTTTACAATTGTCGGCTGACGTCCTTTTAGAGTAAGTGATGTCCTATTTTTCATCCAAACATTATTTTAGTTTTTGACTACTAATATGATTACAATTAAGCTTCCATTTTATCAAATACTAATTTGAATACAATTTTAATGATTGGTATTATCTTACAGTAAAGCGTTTACAAACAGATTTTTAACTGAACCTACAATAAGCGTTTGAATGAATGAAAAATAAAAATGAATTAAATCGCGATAAAAATAATCTGACAGAACCTGTGATTAGTCGTGAGTCGTGAGAAACAATTGTTTTTATCCCTATTTCTTTAGTTTCAATATTATATTAACAATATATTGAATTTTGAATATGAGTTCAATGAATTGTGAGATAAATTGACATTTTGTTCATTTAATGTCTAATTTTAAGAGTAATTGAATTATAATTTTGAAAAGTTTTCAATAATTGAAAGTATATTTGTTTAATTGGCATTTTTGGTTTGCGGTCATTAAACTCTAATTGATTTTAATTTGAATCTGAATTAGAACCCAAATAATTCAGGGAAAAGTAGTTCTGAATTTTGAGGGATGTCATATCTCGTCAGTTCCCATCAATCATTTCATTATTTAATTCAATTATATATTTGTGGCTCAAAAATTGATTTTCAAATTTATTTGTTTCGGTTTCATTTGTATTGCACCACAATGTGAGCACAATGTGACCACCTTGCTCCATTTGTTGGCAATTCAATTATTCTAAATTTTTCCAACAAATGAATTATTTATTTGATTTCTTTCCAATAATTGAATATCAGTCGGAAGAAATCAAAACAATTTATGGAAAACTGTGTGAAGACAATTTCTGTTTGAAATAAAAGAGAAAATCCATTTAAATTCCAATTTAAACGATGCGAACAACTATTTTATGAATAATTGGTTATTGTAAAGCAGCTTGCACCTGTCACTTCACCTGTCCATCACTTCATTCGAATCGAATTTCATTTCATTTTGAATTCAATTATTTGCATTATTTATAGAATTTTGCCGTGAATTCAAATAATATAAATCGTGAAAACAAAGTCACCGCAATTTTTGAGGAAAATTGTTCTATGATTTAAAAGTTAAGTTTATTAATTATTTTAAAAAATTGGATCAACTAATCAAATTAAACAGAAGACCAACAAGTTAGATTAGAACTCAAATCTTTCAAATTCAATAATTCGATCTTTCAAACAAAACCCCCCTGTTGGCGAAAAAATCTGAAAAGTCCCCCTGTCGCGCTCGAGGAACTCCCTAGCTTGCTGTCGCGCGCCATTTTTTCGATAAATCTTTCCAAACTGGCCGCCCAAACTGGATTTAAACTGAATTTAGGACAATTTAAACTAAATTAAGCTAATTTAACTGGATTTAAACAGGATTCAACCATAGCATTGCCAAAATGGCGGCCCACTTGTTTTTTTGGCAAAATTTTGGAAAAAAAGTCCCCCCGAAGTCGCTGAGCTTGGGGATCCCTGGTTTTAAAGCATCAAGAATTGAAACAAACTAGATATCAGTGAAATCATAATTACATTTTTATCATTTAATGATTTAACGTATAATAAAACCAAATGAACTCACTTTTCAAAATATATAAGAAATTCAACAAATGATTAATACATTTATCTTTGACAGGAAAGGGGGGTATTTTTTAAATTCAATTGAGTGATCATTCAATAAGCTATCGATTGATTAAATCAATTGATTAACAAAATATGTTGAGATTTGATTGGATTATTAGATACATAGATAAATAATAGATTACAACAACAATCATAACGATAATTGAGTTGTTAAGTGATATTCAATTGTAATTTCATTCATTAATTTAAAAAAATAGAAAATAAATCTCAATAATATCCATTCAAATTAATATAAATTGAATTTAGAACGGATTACGAATGATTACTAACCATGATTCAAAATTTCAAGAGACATATTTTTCAATTTATCTAGTTTATCGTACCTTTTAAACAACTAATTCAATGTAATTTGGAAACATTTGATAAATTTGTCTTAAACAGTGGTCACCAAGCAAAGCGATTTCAGGGGGATCTAGGGGGTATTTATTGGTTCGAGCTCAGGGGGGATATAGTGTTAAATACTATTAAATAATACTATTGAACTCAATTTTTATATTTCACGATTTATTTGTTGTCCGCTAACAGACTATAATTTGATGGTTTTCACAATTGGAGTGCTCTAAGTCTCCGAAAGCGTAATAAAATTTTTGATGAATTTTTCCGACAACTTGTGTCTCAGCTTTTCCTATATGTAACTTGCATCTACCAATATAAATATGTTGTCCATCCACTTGTTTTCCCGCAATGAAAGCCTTGTTTGGAACAGCATCCCCGCCATGTCTTGGAACCCAATCATAATTATGTCCGATTAGTACTTCATAATTGATTTTTGTTTTAAAAGCTTTGCCGCCTTTCGTTACAATACATCCCAGTTTTTCATTTGCTTTTCCAGGAATCAAATCATTATTTTGTTTGTGTCGACAAATATAAAGTGGTTTGGAATCGATATCAAAGCCACCGATTATTGCATTTTCAGGAATCTTATCCCCGGATATAGTTTTCCACTGAAGGGAACAGTTCACTAGAAATTCAAAGATTGAAATAAATGAGACATTTAGACATTGAATTACCTCTTTTGCTGTGATCTTCAATCGTGAGAATAAATGTACGGA
>JAQGAR010000427.1:0-15498 GCA_034697865.1 Oribatida sp. | reverse complement strand
ATAAAGTTTAAAAGTTTTCTGTTGATTTGTATCGTGTTTTTCCCAATTATATAAAAATCTTTATTATGATTAAAGGGAAGTGCGGGAACACAATTTAGACCAATAATTGTAATGGAAATCCAAAGTCTGATATGAATAATTGATGGTTAAATTGATTGGATTTAGGTGGCCCTGTCCGTTTCAATTCTGCTATCGCTCACTGTCTTCTTTCTACTTCTGGCAGAAATTATTCCGGTATTCACACAAAACTTGTCCAAAGTTCCGATTACTAATGGAAACACACTTCAGAACTTCTTTTCGTTCAAAAGTTCAGACTCTACTCAATGCTTCCATTTATAAGAATTTCGTTTAAAATATTTCTGAACACAAATTTTAATATTTGTCATCAGTTTTTCGAAATAATTTGAATAACAGATTCCTCACTAAATCTCAGAGGATATCAGTTTTAAACAGGGTTCGCCAAGCTTTTCGATTTCAGGATTTTAGGGCGAGTCGTGGGAGAGATTTTTCTGCTAGAACTTAGGGGTCATGAGGGGCAAAATTTGTGACTTAAATTTACCAAATTTTAACCGAATTTTCGGCTAAATTAGATCTAAATTCAGTTTAAACTGTATTAAATTCGGTTTAACTCTAGTTTTACAGCTAAATTACTGAAAATCCAGAATATAGCTACCGCGTCTTGTGGGGTGGTCTTTTACTATAATGTTTGAAGAGGGCATTTTTTTGGATTTCTTCGGCTTAATATTTAGACCCTAAGTACTAAGCTTTAGGGCTATTTTTCGATTATTCACCCTTGGCAACTCCTGGTTTAATCAATAATTTGTTCAAAACGTATAATAAAGTAATTTATATATGCATTCAATTTTTTCAATTCATTCAAATAGTTTACTATAAGGGAAAAGTTCGCAGAATATATGCAAAAATATCTCAAATAACAGTGTTATAGATCTATCTCACAAATGCTTTCAACTAAAAAATTGAATTCAAATCATTTTATTTCCTATGAATATAAGTTATATTCAAATTGGGTGAACTTATCATTGAAATCATTATTTCTTAATTAAATGAAGAAAAGAGTAAATCTAAAGAGCAATTTGTTTGAAATGAGTTCTGAATGTTTCCATTAGTATTCAAATGAATTAGATTTAATTGTTTTATTTTTTTGATGAAAAAGCCAACAAGTTTAGTGGTGCCTCTTCTCGGAAAATATTTGTTATTTACAATGATCCTGGTAACATTGTCCATATGTGTGACTGTAGTGGTTCTTAACGTACACTTTAGATCTTCATCTACACACAGAATGGTATTTCTTGCATAATGTAATGGTTCCTTAAATAACTCGTACTGTGTTGACTGTTAGGCCCCATGGGTTAAACGGGTATTCATTCATCTTCTTCCGCGTTTATTATTGATGCGAAGACCTCCTTACACACCCGGCACTGGTGCCAATAGTACCAGTGCTCCCAATGCTCATCAGTCCTGCGATACGATTCAATATAAGACAAGGGCTGTCGTTCGCACCTGTAATGGAACAGAGCTGAGAGACTTCGGCAGTCAAACCGACTGCTCAGCACAACCCGGTATTCAAGCATTTATTTTACTGTTCTCTCATCTGTAAAATGCTTTCACATAAAGTGATTTATGGCTCGGATTTGTTTACATCTATTAAATATTTATGGGAAACACATTTCTATTTTGACGATTGGATACAAATATCTTATGTTTCAGACATTTGTTGAGAAAATCAATAAAATTCTTGGATTTCTTTTCGTTTTATTTGAGACCAAATTTAATTTCATTAACATATTATCAGATTAATTGAAAAAAGCTGAAACTGCTTCAAATTTTTATATCTTTTATTAGCAAGATAAATTAAAATTCCATTTAATCAATTTGTATCATCACTTTCTAAAAAACAATTAGCTTATGATTGTATAATACTTTGATTATAACTAATGTTGTTATTTAACCCTTAGCATATGAGTCTCATCAGCCACAAAATTTAAACTCTCCTTTCAAGAGAAGATCAAGTTATGAATATTCGACAAATATTGAGAACACTTATCAAAGCCGTTCAAATCAGTGTCGAGTTCACGGAAATAGAATTATAAACTATCCATCGGTTCCCAGTAATGAAGACTTAGTTTATATCACTGAATCGCATACAACACCCCTATTGTCTAAATCCAACTCATCAGCCAATTTAGGACAAACTCAAAATATACAAAATTCTGGTCCAATACGTAGAATACATTTTTGCCCTGAATTTTTGAAAGCAATGGATAGCGTGAGATATATCGCTGATTGTACCCGAAGGTCAGAAGAAGAAAATGAGGTAAAACTCAA
Source organism: Oribatida sp. (assembly GCA_034697865.1). Taxonomy (NCBI): domain Eukaryota; kingdom Metazoa; phylum Arthropoda; class Arachnida; order Sarcoptiformes; species Oribatida sp. Next base: position 13,152 of record JAQGAR010000427.1, on the reverse strand, counting down.
ATATTATTATTACTTTGAATTTGAAAGTTTTCGCAAAACGTGACTCAAATCAAATAAGTTATAAATGGGAATTTAGGCGGGGATTCCACTTAAGACCCCCTTTACTCCAAATGTTTTTCCATACAAATATCAATCATTAAAATTATACGCTTTAAACACTTTGACGTTTAAATGAGCCTCGATTTGAATGAAATGATTGAAATGCTTACCTATAAAACCCAATTATCAATTAGTTATTGGATTCCATTTATTGATTGAACAGAACTCGAGATATCTTTCCTTAAAAATAAGTAATTTTCTAATCAAATATTTAATTTTTTCGCTGATGATCAAGGTCAGTTTTAGTTCTGGTCAGACTTGAGCAGGGATAACCAAGGGGGAGTAGGTCAAACCCCATAAACTCGAAAGTCAGTGAAAACCCCCTAGGATTTTGGCGATCGGTCATTTAAAATGCGGCCATTTTCCGCCATTTTTACCGAAAATGGCTGGAATTCTGTTTTTAATTGCATATAAACTCAATTTAACCATGATTAACGTTAAATTAACTGATTTTAACGTGATTTAGCCGAAAAGGTGGCTAAAGTGGCTATGTCTATGTCTAAAAACAAAATGGCGAAGCCCCTAGACCTCTCTAGAGTCGAAATTAAAAATACCCTCCCCCTAGACCCCCTTATTCTCGGGCGAACCATAAAATATTTTTTCAATTATTTTTACATTTTTAGTTCAGCTCAATGTCTACTATCGATTATATTTTAAAAATTCACGGTTGCCAACTGACCCCATTTTGGGCATCCTTCTTTGAAAAGAATGGAATTATCAAACACATTTTCAAATTATTTTATCCCCTTTTTATCAGTGTTGCGCAAGGGTGGGGGGGCTAGTGTAAGTTCACTTGACCAATGGTCATTACGTGCATCAAGGATCCCCTAATTTTTATGCTCACTTATCATGTCAAAAAACTAAATTAGAGGAAATAGATAGAGTTGCTTGAGCTAAAAAGTTTGTACATTATCTACAAGTCAAAATCCTTTATCTTTAGGGGTTAGAGGGCCCCAAATTTTATTTTGATTTCACTAAAAATAAAAATGGATGGACGTAATGATATTTGGTTAAGTGAACTTACACTAGCTGTGCAATGGTAACAAGCCCCTTAAAGTCCCGCAAAGCCACTTTCCTGTATAAATATAAGTGACACCACTCGATTCACAATGCCCTGTAGTCAGTCCTTCGCGAATTTGTTATATTCCAGAGGTCGCCAAGCTTTTCGATTTCAGAGGGGTAGGGGGGATTTTTTGGTCCGAGCTCAGGGGGGATAGAAGGGTATTTTTCAAAACGTCAAATCAATAAAAGACCAGACCAGACCAGAAACAGCCCAAAAAATCGGAAAAAACCCTAAAATTTCGGAAAAAACTAAAAAAAAATTTGTCAACCCCTAGTATTCCCGAATAATTCCCGAAAATTTGGGAAAAACCCTAAAAAACCCCAAAAAAATTTACCTCGCTCCGCTCGCGATTGGGCCCTCAGCGCTTCGGGTCAGGGGTATAAATTGCCATTTTCTCGGCTCAGGGTTTTTTTCAAAAATCTCCCTTTGGCGATCCCTGGTATATACTATAATATTTAGTTTTCTATATGTTGGCCAATCAAATAAAAAACTGTATATTTGGGTAAACATTAGTTGAGTTCTTATCCTCTAATAGAGTCACTTAAAGAACTTTTATTTGAGTTTTTGAGTCATTTGAAAACAAATGTTGAGTTTTGTGTTCAAATATGAATTGTATTTACAGAACACAAACAATTGAATGAATAAGTAGTCTTTAGTTAAGAAGCCTATCAAATGTTGGATCAATTGAAACAGAATCAGTTCATAATAGAGTTATATATAACACTTCAATTCATAGAAAATTTCTGAGAAAATCAATTAAATCGATTGAAATCCAAACGTTTCTTTCACAGTTATTCAATTAAATAAGAGTAAAACTAAATCCTTGTTTTGATATTTTGTGATTGATTTGAATTGTATTGACATTGATTTTATCAATAAAACCCAAACTCGGCAAACACTGGTCAGAATAAAAGCAGGGATGCCGACCAGCCCCCTGGCATTCACCCTCAAATCTATTGTTTTGATGGTCTAGAAAATTGAGGGAAAATAGCAAGAGTTCGCAAATTTTTCGACTTGTGGGTTGGTCCTCCTTTTGGCATCCCTGATTCCAGACGCCTAAATGTCGCTCTCTTGTAACCAAATTATTTGTAACACTTCCTGAAAAGTGATGAATAGAAGTCCAAATCAATAGATTAGATGTAATTCTTTTGTCCATTTTAATGATATTCAGGTTAAAGAAGATTGGAAATACGTAGCGATGGTTTTGGACCGACTATTCCTTTGGATATTCACGACCGCAGTTTTGGTGGGAACGTGTGGTATCATTTTGCACGCACCTACGCTCTACGATAACAGAATTCCTATTGATGTTAAACTCTCGGAAGTGGCACAGGTTCTCCTCTTAAAACATAAGGGCTGACATCTTTCAAACTTAAAATATTAAAATTTTTTCTTTTAAATTTTAAATTTAGGAAGGTGAAAGTATAGGGACCCACAATATCTTTTAATCTTACTATGCATCATTTTTGCGGGAGTTTAAGTGGTTGATGCCAAGATAATCTGTGAAGGATAATAAAAATGGCCTGCTAACAGATTTTCTGAAAAAAGTGCTGATGCTAGGTGAAATTGATAATTCTTTTTCAACTGTCAAGAATTCATTATCAACTACTAAGTTTTTTGATGAAAGCACATGTTTTTTAAAGTGGGAATAAAGAATCATCATTTTTTAGGTCTTTTCCCCAAATTTTTGCCAATTTTCCTTAAAAACGCAGAGGGGTATCTGACCAAAATCTCGACTGACCTAGTGTCTGTCCAAAAACTTATTGTATAAGGAATTTCTTGGCTCAAGGGGGGGGGGTCGAAAACACGATTGTTTCAGGTGGGTTTCACTTTTTTCAGAAAATCTTTTAGCGGGCAATTTTTATTACTCTTCACAGATTATCTTGGCATCAACCACTTAAAATCCTGCAAAAATGGATGTATAGTTAGAAAGGACTAAACAGGGTTTTAACTTCAGTAAAAACATTGTTTTAGACTAACCTTTCTCATCCCCTATCAATGTCTAACAAGTAAATTAATTCATCGAAATCTCTCTGGCGGAATGATTGTTATACCATTTATATTTATAATAGAGATTGATATTTGGAATGAATGTGTATAATTTTTTCTGCGTATGGCAATGTTGAAGGCCCGAAATGACCACTTCAAAATTTCAACAAAACTCGTAAATTGAAAGAAGAAATACAATTTTTAGCAGGCATCGCCAAGGGGGGATTTTCGGAAAATCCCCCCCCCCTTGAGCCGAGAAAATGGCAATTATCCCCCCTGAGGTTGAAAAACCTTTAGGCCCTAAACCGTTAAGAAATAGGGGCCCCTCGATTTGGCCGCCGCGCTTCGCCGCCGCATTTTTTCCACCATTTTGTCCTTAAATGTTATTAATAAACCAGATTTAAGGTTAATTTAATGTAATTTAGACTGAATTAAAGCTGTATTTAGCCGAAATTAGAGCCAAAAACGGTAAATTAAGGACAAAATGGCCGATTTCCTGCCATTTCCGGTACTTCCGGCCGCCATTTTATCCCCTACCTGATCCCCCTAAGGTCGAGTCTGAAAAATCCCCCCTCTATCCCCCCTGAGATCGAAAAGCTTGGCGATGTTAGATTTTTAGTAATGTTTTAGTGTGAGGTTCAATGAATTTATCAATGACTTCAACTCTACTAAAAAAATTATTTATTTCAATAAATTCTAATATTAACTTTGTTTGATTTATTTTCAAACTCTCTTATTATTGTCATTCAATATAAACTTGACTATATTAACTATTCTTTGATCATAGTAAAGATTGAATATTCAGATATTTCACAGATTCACATATTAAAGATTGAATTTCTTCTTTCAATTCACGAGTTTTATTGCAATTTTGAAGTGGTCATTTCGGGCCTTCAACATTGCCATACGCAGATAAAAATTATATACATTCATTCCAAATATCAAGCTCTTTTAAATGGCATAACAATCATTCCGATCAGAGAGATTTCAATGAATTAGTTTACTTGTAAATAATTACTTTGTGTTTGAGTCGATAATTAGTGAAAGAATCCCTAATTATTTTGTAATTATTGTCGAAATTCTATGTCTTAAACTATGAAATACATTAACATTAATATAGAGATCAAAATTTTATTAAAATTATCAAAAAATGGTTGTCATTCTAAAGACCATGCTCATCCTCCTATTTCTTTTATTGAAAAACAATAAAAAACCTTCAAATATAATATGGATAATTAATTTTTGAAAATAACCTAGTAGATTTGACCTAATAATATTCAAGATGCTAAGAATAGGGCTGGACATTACCTGCTGCTCATTGAGATTTGATTGGTATAGATTTCAATTGATTCTAAAGGGGCAGTCAATTGATTCTGAACGTTTTATTTTTGGAATAACTTTTTGATGGCAAAAGTTAAACTGATTCTGTAAAAAGCATTTGAGAGCATCATGTCGGAATTTTTTTTATACACACAATATCATTATATATTCATCACGTGATTCATATATATTCATATTCATACTAAAATTTGTCAACTATGCGAAGGTGTAGGTCACAGCCAAGGACCTGGAAGGTGGACCAGGTTTGATGATTGGATATTAAATTAGAAGAGTAGTAGTGTCTTATGCAACAAAAATAATTTGAATCGGATTACTAATGAATGTATGGCAAGCTGTTAAAAATGACCAATTTCTAAATTGACACCCATGTTAAATCATTTTTACCTGATTAAAAGTGGAATATATGTAACTTTAAAAAGTGTTTTAACTTGCTGACTTCTAAAATGTATATATTTGGTTGTTTACACTTTTGATTATTTGCTGATTAATTTTTAAAAGATGAGAAAAATTGAGAAAAATGATAAAAAACTAAGAAAAAGTAAAATTTCTAATTTCAATTAGTGCCCACCCAAAAGTTGATATCAAAAATTTAGAATAAAACTGAACGAGCAGAGTAAATATTACTTGGATTTTCACCTGGAGAAGAATCAACTTTGCCATAATGATAAGTTGATGAGTCAACAGCCAAACGATTCTCAACATATATCCAATGGTATGCGACTCATTCGCTCTGAAGCGTGAAATTTCAAGTGGTCCCTTCATCCGACAACTAATAACCTCATCTAAGGCTTTGCCTCCAATGTTTGCATGACTTTTGTAATCATATTGAAATAGCTAAAACTGCGTTCACTATCACTCGATCCAACTGATAAAACAACTGTTTTAATCAGCAGAAGTGTACGTGCAGTCCAAATATTTTTGATTCTCAAAAATCTAGACCAAAATATGTGGGATGGAAGATTGTTTATATCGCATCTAGTTGAAAGGTCTTTTAAAATTTCTTTAAGAAGAGAAATCCAGTCATTTTTAAGTTGTGTGAAAGTTAAAATTGACGACCACTTGAAATAATCATAGATGAACTTGATTTCTTCATTCCCATAATTTGTAGTTTTTTTTCTTCAAGAGGGAGTTTTTTAGGAATAAAAATATCGAAATTTTTGTCCTTAATACTCGGAAACAAAGCATTTAATTCTATTAAAAGAGCTGTCAACAATGATTTCTTTGATATTAAGTATTAATAATTTCATAACATTTTTCACAGTTTTAAAATAAGAGCTAACCCACCGACTTTAAAGAGATGTTTCAATTCATAAAACTTGAAGTCCATTGTTGCAGCCCTTAGACATTGTAATTTTTTATGGGAATGACTATAATAAAATGAGTGGATTCCGTTCAATGTTTTCTCAAATTTATCAAAATAATTGACAGTTTTCATTGCATGTTTTAGAACCAATTCTAATCGATGTGCACTGCAATAATTGAAATATATTTCTCTGGGTTCAACTAATTTTCTAATATAAAAGAGAAGACCAACTGTTTAGAAGACCACGCATCATAGATGAAGATATCTTTTGTCATAACCAAATTTTCGAGGAAAGTTCGGAACATTTTGAGGAATCCTTTGATGTTAATTGCCAAAGATTCACACTCTTGAGATCCTTCATCCATATGTACAATATTCTCATCTGTTATTATTGTGTTGAAAGGCCAAACATTGAAGTGGAAGTCCAGAACTGGATCTGTTTCTTCTGATGGTATTTTTGTTGTATGCTCTGTCAAACTTGTGGACCAGGAATATTTTATTCGCCCACAATGTGTGCCTACTACCACTTTGTTGTAATCGAACCCGAGGTAACTAGGACACAATTCCGATGTATCCCATTATTCATTTTTTTCAGTGAATGCGATCTTGGCGCTATATAATGGTGGAACCGGATTCTTGATCGTGTTTTCTCAAAATGGACGTGAAAAATATATCAAATCAGTCTTCCACCATTATTCAATTCCAAGATGGTTTTCCGTTAGGGTGTGGTCCATTGAAGGCGTCCTGTTCGTATTCAGCTTCGTTAACATCACTTGAATTATCATCGAATCGAATTCCTTAGTATTATTTGGAGCTTTAGAAATCACTGGCACCATAGCACTGAAAATATCCCATGGCTCATGCTTCGGGCCAATGATTGTTCGCTTTGACTCATATATATATATATATATCGCCGTGCACCATCACGCCCATATATATATATATGTTCTTAAGTAAGCCGATGAACCATATCCCACCGCTGCCACCACAATGTAGGGTGGAGAAGGTGTAGCACTACTTACAAAGCGCAACACACCGTTGGGCCAGGATTCCGGGCCACGTTTCTACGACTCTCCTGACTCGGCTGCCCTGACTCGTACTTTCTATCGAGAATTCTATGGATAGGCTATCGTCTACCGACTTACTCATCATAAGTGTAGCGTCATACATCGAAAGTTTTCCACTATACGGCGACAAACCGTGGAGTGAGGGCCTGCTCTGGCACAACAACTTACGGCAAAGTATCCGCACAAATAAAACAATACTTTTAGAAAAAAGAATAACTTTTTAAAAGCACTTATTTCAGAGTAAACTCTTACAATAAGAGAATTCAACTAAATTCCAGGTTTGAAACGCTTGGCTTTATATACCAGAGCTCAGGCCTGTTCCACAATCGTTACATCATTCGATATGTTAATTAGAAATTACACAATTCTTACACAACCTGTCAGTTCTATAACATTTTAGTACAAATGTAAATTAGGTTACATCAATCTTAGTTCTCTAAAATAGAATTCAGGAAAATCCAGTTTCGAGTTTCAGTTTCGGGAACATTCTACTCGAATTTTCCATTGAAACTTCCAGAACTAAATCTAAACTAGTGTTAAGTACAAGTTTCCGGCCTCATCAAGAGTCATATTAAAATCCCCACCAACAAGGAACATGTACAAGTTGTCTATGGGTTGGGGTAAGCCTTTAGCAGTATGTAATTTCTAGTTTCACCCCAACCAGAGCAAAGATTGAATTGAGCAACATCACTGCTTACATAACAGCCATCTAGTGCTAATATTCATCATTTTGGATTCAATGTCCATCTGATGTTGAGCTCACAAAGTGACACTTAGGATAATGTCTGCCATCTAGTGCTGCTCGACAGGATTACAACGATGCTCATTTCACTGTATTCTTACATTTGATACAATTACCCGTCCAAGTTTCTATCATTATCGAGACACGTTATTATTTCTAAATTTATACCAGGGATCACCAATGGGGGGATATTTAAAAATTCCCTCCCCCTGAGCCGAAAAAATTGGACAAAATTCTGCCGGACAAATTTTCGGTAATTTGGCCGTAAAAACAGGATTGGAACTGAATTAAGTCCAATTTAAACTGAATTTAGGCTTAATTTAGCCGAAAATTGTTTTAAAATGGCCAGAATCGGTAAATTTAAGGCAAATGGCGGATTTTTGGCCGCCATTTTATCCTTCTCCTAATCCCGCCTGAGCTCTAGAAGAAAAAATACCCCCCTAGATCCCCCTGAAATCGTTTTGCTTGGTGACCACTGATTTATACAAATAAATAAAATGAGAACATTTTAAGCAATGACATCAAAAAAGATTGCTTTAAGTAATTGAATCGAATCTATTCTTAGAACTTCACAATCAAAATGAAAAGACGGCAGAGTTTTATCGATGAATTGACATTAATTATTGGAAACTGAAAACAGCGGCTTTCGTTTCCAATATATGAGCCCTTCGAGTGTTTCACTCGTTTTAGGAGTAATTAATTTTTATTTACTTTAAGTAAATTACAGAAACAAACAATTGTTCGTCACTTCCAACAGACAACGATTGCCGGATGCTTTTCGACTCTGTCTTCGAGATCATTATAGCTCTTTATAGCCTTACAACAAATTTCATCGTAGCTATGATTGCCGTCAAAGAACCGGTAGAGACCCCTTTGGTTCTCCACTGAATGAGGTTTTGGGGCTAAAAATATGGGATATTTTTGAAATCTGCGAATCAATCCTTTGGTTAAACCAAATTTTATGAGTTTCTTCTCATCGATTCCGTGGACCGAAGGATTAAATCTCATACATAAGTCTTTGACTGTCATTCCCGGACACATATGGCAGTAGAGTTGAAATATCGAACGAAAGGTCGGCATTTGTTGACTTTCAGGTTTCGAGACATACCTTTTGAACAGAAAGTTATATTTGATATAAATTTAGTTTTTGTCAAATATTTAGAGCTCAGACCGAATGCATTCGTCCTGAAGTGATGTGCTTTCGGCCAAATGGGCCAAAACAGGTGTCGTTAAGTATACATTTGAATATTGAAATATTGGTATTAAAGTAATTATTCCGTAATATATCATATTCTGAACACAAGCCTTCACGAGACTGACCTCCACATCGGCTTCCATTGCGATTTTAGAGATGTGCCGAAAGCCATCGATGTACGGCAGTATCTGTTCGCGAATCACTTTTCAGTTCACTTATTCACTAATTATTTTAAAGTAAGTCTAAAATGCAATTGATTTGGATTTGCAGTGATTTTTTAAAATAAATTAAAATAATTAAAATTAAATCTAAAATATATTAATCGATAAAAACAGTTACTTTGCAAACAATCGACAAAACAATGCAATGAATTCATGCTTTAAAGGAAATTCGAGGGTTAGAGTTAGACACACAACCTATGTATACCTTCGTACTAATATAGTCCCACTGAAAGGCAATTAGAGACACAATAATTAGTTCTCAAATAATCGAATCAAACAGAGTCTGAAATATCGGCGACAAATCAATGCCAATAACTAACAGAAAGTGCTTTCGGCCAACAATTTCAATAAATCAAACAATTTTTCCATTAGAACCGAATCCGACGAAATCAAACAAAATTTTCAATTGTAATTAAAATGTAATTATTTTAAATCTTTGAATCGACTGACAAAATATCAAAATAAATATAACCATAAATTGTTTAAAATTTAGTTGAATTCGAAAGAAAATAACAAAAATTTCGAAGCGATTGAACGAAAGTACCGAAAACAACCGATATCTCACTCTCTGCTAATAAGAAAACCCAGAATAAGGGGGTAACCAAATGCGCAAACCATTTTCATTTCTTTATAGAAACTTCTTTTTTAGACCAGTTTTTAATCAAATTATTGAATTTTGAATAAAATTAAAAAAAATTATTTGTGAAATATTTTGAGTGCAATTCAACTTACAACTAGACTTGTAATTTATTGATCAAGTTCAACGTTTGAACGTCCCACAGATCAAGTATATATATAGTTGTTTAATTTTAAATTAATTTAAGTTTTTAAACTAAAAGGAAGAAGGCCTAGTCGTGCTCCTCCACAACTCATTTCTAATTTTAGTTTTACAGAAAACTTGAAAAGCGGACGAAAAGCAGAAAACGATATTTTTGTGACAAACATACAAATAAGTTAAACGTCTCTTATTCTTAACTCTCAATGAAATTAAGAACAAATTGTGTAGCCTTTGGTTACCCCACAAATCAATATAAGGTAATAAATAAAAGAATGTTTGACTAAATGTTTAGTAACCTGTTGTGTCGTTAGATCCCATTGACTCGGAGTTATAGACAATTGGAGGACAGGCACATGAAAGTCTTGCACCTGTTGTGGTGCTGGCTGTACGCGGGCCACCTTAAGGTGAATAGTAGTGGAGGGGGCTGTCATACAAATAAAGTTCTGTCAATCAACAAATCGATGCATACATTGAAGTCTTACAGACAGGTATCGAACAAACTCTGTTTGCGTTCAACTGATCTCTTATTTGACTCAAAATAACGGGTAATTTTGACTTTTTCTGGTCGTCAGACATAAACCCGAACTCCAGTTCCAAATGAATCAAATAATTGGCTAATTTGCGTACAATCGGCTCGTATTGAGTTGTCCTCAAAGACGCTGAACAGACAAAACACAAATTGAAAATAAGACGATTTCGAGGATATTTCGGGTCATTTATTCCGATCGGAAAACCTATTATTTTGAGACCCAAAGCATTGCTGTCGGAAAAGAGGATTAAGAAATTGAAGACAATTATTATCGCAATTAATGTAATGATTTACACTGTAATCAGTTTTCCCTGTAATTCAGTTTTGGGTATCAAATAAACACTCAGAGAATCGAAACTATCTTTTGATACATAGTTTTCCGGAACCTTTAAATCAAAGCAAATAAGTATTTGGAAACTCATACAATTCATAACAAACTTGATAAATTAATTTTGGACCAACTGTGTGATGAAATTCACAGAAAAACACACATTGTATCTGGCTTTCACGGTTGGCTCTATGATTAACAAGATTATTTGAATTAATCATTTTGTTTGAATGGGTGTTAAATTAGAGTTTTAAACATTAAATCAAATATTATCTGATTTTGGTTTAAATTTTTGTTTATATTTGAATTGAAAAACAATTTGCTCTGAAATACATGAAAGACGTAAACAGATTCTGTGGTTTGAAAAACCCTTCGGTTGTGTTCGGCAGCGATTCAGAGGTTGTCGTTACGTAATCTATGAGTTATTGGAGTTGTCATAAGACATGTCTTCTATAACTGCAACTCATTCTTACCTCTGAATCAATTCAATTTGAATTAACTTTTCATAACTTCTAAAGACTTTTAAACTTAAGGTTTAATCTTTTGGTTGATTTTAGTGTTAAAAGGAGTCAATTAATAGATTGTTTGAATTTTAAAATTATTTGAAATTTGTATAAATATAGCGACGATTTGATTAACTGATAAAAATGTTAATAACTCTGAAGACATTACAACAACAAACCTTTAAGATAGAGATCGACCCAAACGCTACGGTAATGTCCATCACTTTATCTGTTCCTCTATTTTCTCGAGTTTTATATCGATTTTCAATTTAATTATTTGCGATTGAATTGAATTTCAGGTCAAAGAGTTGAAGCAAAAGATAGAGTCAGAGAAAGGAAGCGATTATTGTACGGAATGGCAAAAACTCATTTATGCCGGTATTGCGACCGACTGTCCCTCACTTTTCCCTTTGCTTTAAACCTTTTATTTTGATTTCAGGCAAAATACTGAGTGACGAGAGTTTGATCAAAGACTACGAAATGGACGAAAAGAAGTTCGTTGTAGTGATGATAACAAAACCGAAGCCCTCGAATACTCCCACAGATTCGACAACAACCCCAAACACTTCGACCACCACTTCAACGACTACTCCTTCGACCGCCACTCCTCCAACTCCGGCGGTCGTCTCTGAAACTAAGGCCAAAGAAGGCAGTGCCGGATCTCAAAGTGAATCGCCGACAACAGCGACTCCTTCTACCGCTTCCGGAGTGACTGCGGCCGAGTCTAACATTGTTTTAGGAGAAGACTATCAAAAAATGGTGAAACAGATGATGGAAATGGGATATGAGAAGGATCAGGTGGAGAAGGCTCTTAAGGCGAGCTTCAATAATCCAGACCGAGCTGTCGAATATTTAGTTACCGGCTTTCCTTCTGAACTGAGCGAACCCCAGCCACAAGAGTCAAGTGATCCCAATTTGGATACGAGCGGTGCGGCCGCCGTTGAAACGAGTGGTGGTTCTGATAATCCATTGGAGTTCCTGCGAAGTCAGCCACAGTTCCAACAGATGCGTCAAGTGATACAACAGAACCCACAACTGCTCAACGCTGTGATGCAACAGATCGGACAAAACAATCCACAACTCCTCCAATTAATTACCCAAAATCAAGAGGCGTTCGTCCGAATGCTGAATGAACCCGCTCCCGGTTCCGGTCAACCCGCAGCCGGTGGTGCGCAAGTACCGCCATCTTCTACACAGCCCTCCAATTTAGAGAGTCTGATCGGATCAGCACAAGTGACACAACAGGACAAAGAAGCCATCGAACGAGTAATGCTTTTTAAGTAATTGATTATGAAATCGAATAATCGATTGTTTACTTACAGCTAAAAGCTTTGGGTTTTCCCGAGTATCTTGTGGTACAGGCGTACTTCGCATGTGATAAGAACGAAAATATGGCCGCAAACTTCCTCCTCTCCCAAGGAAACGATGACTAATATCTTTTATTTTGAGAATAACTAAATCCAGACATTTGTTATCATTTATGGTCTCAAATGTCGTTTTTGTTTTCAAGACATTGTTTTTTAAGAAGAAAAGTGTCACTAAATAAATAGATTGCCTTTAATTTACTTCAATTACAAAAACAATAATAAGTCTAAAAAATCTATTTTATCGAATCGATTGCTTTACATTCGTTTCCATTTCATATCTCATCAATAAATCAAATTCATGTCTCATTAATTGGTCGAAAAGTAAACCGAAGCCATTAATCGAGACATCGGTCGGATGTCTTGTCATTCGCATAAAAAGTCGATTTTCGTGTATTTTTCGATTATATTAATTGCAATTTAAAGACTAAATTCTAATAAACAAATCAATAGAAAATTATTTTTGTTCGGACACACAATGCTTAAAATAAAGTTTTTAAACGATTTTTCGAATGACCACTGATTTTGAAATTCAAATTTAATCAATTGATATTATATTTGGAAATAATTTATTGAAGATTCGGTCAGTCATACAATGTATACATTTGTGGCCCCACTCAAGGATTCAAT
>JAQGAR010000426.1:0-15504 GCA_034697865.1 Oribatida sp. | reverse complement strand
TGCTTCCAATAGAGTCTATTTACTTTTACTCAGTCGAGAGAGAGAGAGAGAGAGAGAGAGAGAGAGAGAGAGAGAGATTTACAAACACATAAAATCGTCTTTATTTAATTTGAAATTTATTTTTATAGCAATGAGTTCTTGGAAATAATAAGTGATATTTGCCTAAACATCAATTGTCTGTTTTATTTCACTTTTGATAGAATCGTTTGTTGAAAATGAAAGGAATCATAAGATTTATGTTTATTTGTTTTCTAAGACATGTTTTGATAATATAAAGAGTCTGTTATGCAATTGCATTACCATTAATACAAAATACAATTTCATTTCAATCATTGAATGCATTGAAAGCAGTTTCTTATGGGAAGCAAATCAAACAAAATTATTTCGATCATTGAATTTGTTTTGCATTTCCATAATTTTCAATGATTTACTTCTTTTTATTGAAGAGCTTCTCGTATTACGAGTTGTTTTGCATAACTATAACTCAATTTGGTTTCACTCTATTCTTATACTAAACTCTTATATTTGCGAATCACTTGAAGGTCTGTCGCGACGAATGCGAAGTACTCGAGAGTAACATTTGTAGGATTGAGTACACAATCGCCAAAAAGCATCCACTTATAGGTCAGAAACATATTTTGCCCGAATGTGAAGAACTTCCACCCATTGGTTCGAAAGAAAGTGAGAATTGCGTTCGACTTGGAATTCCTAATACGGTTCAAGTATCGCACGGTATGTCCGCTCAATTCATTATAAACAACTTGAATCCCCTCCTCTCCCGACGAAGAGATTCTCGCTCTAAATAAATGACAATCAAATCGATAGTAAGATATTATTTGCACAAAACAGTCGACTAATAGAAAAACAATTTCGGAGTTTTTTTGAGCGAAAGAATGAAATAAATGAGAATTGAATTCAATTTGGATTACAGATCACACGTGTTATACCGATATTGGAGACACATATAGAGGAACGGCATCTCGCACTGTCTCTGGACTAGACTGCGGTTATTGGAGTCATCAGATATTTTTAAGAACTGCAGACTATCCTGAGCTAACGGGCGGTCATAATTATTGCAGAAATCCTGGTAATATGGAATCAAGACCATGGTGCTTTGTCCACGACCCAGAAGTTAGAAAAGAGTATTGTGATATTCCTGAATGTTGTAAGTATTGTTTGACACTTTATAAGACTTGATTCGGTAGTAAATATCGATTTGCGTTACATTAGAAATGTTTTAGTTTTGCTTTTCTCTGGAATTTTGCCGTAAATTCTGTCCTCAATTCACGACTAAACTCATGAATAACACGAAAAATGCGCTCAAATCTGAATGCACTGAAAATATTGTCTGAATATTGTCTGACAAATAAATGATATATTGGTTTGCGATAAATCACATTATTCTTTATTTTCTCTTTTAGTCGATCAATACTTTATGTGGTATTACATCGCACCGGCTGTCGGAGCACTTGTGCTGTTTTTGCTCTTACTATGTATTTGTTGTATTCGACGGCGTAATAGAAATAAGCCGTTAACTCCGATATCATTGAACGGCACCAAAACAGTGAGAAGTCTGGCCAGTCCTGCGCTCAGTAATAACAGTTCGCGCAGAAATCGGGGGCACAACAACTTAGAAATGAATGCATTACTGCCTCAAAGACAAATCACAAATCGCATCACAGAATACCCGATGTCATCGATCCGTTTCGTGCAAGAGTTGGGCGAAGGAGCCTTTGGAAAAGTATACCGTGGTGAACTAGTCATGAATGGCAACGCTATTGTTCCGATTGCCATAAAGACGCTCAAAGAGAACGCCACCTCTAAAACACAACAAGACTTCCGAAGAGAGGCTGAATTAATGACAGACTTACAGCACCCGAATATCGTTTGTTTATTAGGCGTTTGTATTCGCGAAGAGCCGATGTCTATGCTCTTCGAGTATATGTCAAAAGGAGATCTTCACGAGTTTCTGATAAGTCACTCCCCCCGTTCTGATGTCGCTAATGACGACAATCAAAAAGTGCTCGAAATTCCTGATTTCCTCCACATCTCGACTCAAATCGCGGCCGGAATGGAATATTTGTGCGGACATCACTTCGTTCACCGCGATTTGGCCGCAAGAAATTGTTTGGTTGGCGAACACCTGACCGTTAAGATATCAGATTTCGGTCTCTCCCGAGACATCTATTCGAGTGATTACTATAGAGTACAGTCTAAGTCTCTTTTGCCGGTCAGGTATGCGATGCCTTTCAATCATTTTTAACTTTCGATCGTATAATAAGATTACTTCAAACCAAACAATTTTTACTTATCTCTGTTTGCCTTTCCTTTTGTGCCCATCAGATGGATGCCTCCCGAGAGCTGTCTCTACGGGAAGTTCACAACAGAGAGCGACGTTTGGTCTTTTGGAGTGGTTTTGTGGGAAATATTTAATTATGGACTCCAACCCTATTATGGATTTACAAACACAGAAGTCATTGATATGATCCGTTCGCGACAACTATTGGCCTGTCCTGAAGACTGTCCGCCGCACATATACTCTTTGATGATCGAGTGTTGGCACGAAATCCCGAGTAAGAGGCCGTCATTCCACGAGTTGCACACACGTCTGCGTTCGTGGTCTGCCGTCCATCTCAGGAGTCTTACAATGCATTCAACGAATAGTAGTCATAATAGCGGTCAAAGCGGTCACAACAGCGGTCTTTCAGGAGCGCCAACGCATCACAACAATGGCTTCATAAGCAATCGCACAAACAATTTGACTCAACCTAACAATCATTTTCATTCATACCACCCATTGTCAACACCGGTGCCAATACCGACTCCCCCTTTAAATCATATGACAAACCACACACATCACCATCAGATGCATCACTTCAACAACACTGCGGTCACTCCCAATATGAGGAATGGATACGCAAACTTTGGTCATAACAATGGTGGCGCTCATGTGAATACGGTGTTTCATTATCACGATCAGCACAACTCTTCGAGCTCATCGAGTCGGCCCAATACGCCAAACAACAGAAAGATGCCGATCGGAGGAAACGCCAACAATGTTATACATTCCTAAATGTTATCGCTTTTAATATATTCTAATTAAGAATCTCCAGAATTACTAATATATTGAAATCTTTAAGTGATTTCACTACAAATTATTTGACAAAACATTTAAAACTCAACGATTGGTTCATTAGTTGCGGTCAACTCATGAAAGGACTTATTATAACTATTCAGTCATTTATTAAATAGTTGTCATAAATTTGTTGAATGTGTTGATATGTGAAGAATATGTCCTCAAACTATCTAATAGTTATGATTCGAGTGAAGAGGAGACCACTTTTTATAAACTTTTTTCAAAACTATTGAATACGAAAACTCAATGAAACGAAAGTCTACTCTAAACTCAAGAATTTTATATAACTTTTTATATCAATTAATTTATTAAGAGATCTGTTTTATAGAGAATTTTTAATTTACACTTTTGTTTAAACCTTTGGACGTCTTTTTGACTCAAATATATATATTAATTAAATGTAATAATCTTTTTAACGAATTTACTATAATTTATACGTTTTGAGAATTGAGTCAACACTTTATATGTAAATATTTATATCGAAAACAATTTATAATTTTCCATAATTTCTAATTTCAATCAAAAAGCTTTGCAGCAAATTATGTCTTTTGAAGAAAACTTTTTGTAAATATATTAATGAATCAAATGACTAATTAATAGACGGCTAGTCATCAGCAGAGACGAGATTTCCACTGAAAAAGCAGTTATCAGTGCATTTAAAAGAGAAGAGTCAAGCTATTCTCAAATGTATTTCCATTCAATTCAATTATTCTTTTTTGAATGCACTGAGAAACCGGGTTTTGGCGTCCAAATCACGTCTCTGGTCATCAGTCATCAAAACAGATGGAAATATTGTAAATGAGGCCAAAGTTATGATTAATTGCCATTAAATTGCATTTTCTTTAATTTAATCGTTTGATTAATTGTAATAAATGTTCGTTTATTTGAATAATAAATAATTTAATTGCTTTGAAAAATCTTAGAAATGGAGGACCAAAACGAGGACCAAGTATCAATTGGTTGTACGCCAACTGTAAAAATTAATAGAAATAATAAAAATTAATAAAAATTAAAGGTTGTGTGGCCTCAAATGAATTGACCACTGTTGGCTGTTTTAGGTGAAAGGTTAAGAAACGATTAAAAGTAATTTTTGTTTAAATAAATTTTATTAATTGAATAATAATTGACATCAGTTTTAACACTCGATATAAGCGAATAGAAAATAATTTAATCGACAAATATTTCATTTGTTTTGACTATAATTTAATTATAAATAATTTTATTTTAATTAATATAAGAATTGTTTGAAAGATTCGAGAAATGTTACGAATCTCGACCTCAGCAGCCATTCTTCAGAGAACTCCTCTGAGACGTTGATTGTGGCGGAGATAACAGATCTGAGTATTGGTGCAAAACTTCACGAAGAGATCGATTGACTTGAACTGAGTTAGAAGTAGTGCAGTCAACTATATGTGGGTAAAGACGTATCAATAAATCCCAGACTTGTGGCTCTACGCTATCGACCGGCGCTTTCTTTAGTGAAACTATTAAAGTGGCCAACGCTTTCAATACGAAAGATATTTCCGCCATTCGGTGCCTTCAAAAGATTGGTTAGAATTTTTTCGATTGAATCAAATACTGTATACCTGGGTAGAGGACAGGGACATAGTTTCTCGTCCTCAACATATCTTATGACGACTTCATTGAATCTCTGGAGTATTGAAGTGACGGCCAGTTTGTTAACAATGCCAATACTGTGGTCCGGAGTGAAATCGCCCCCAGAAGTCTGAATGAAAAGACCCGGATTTCCTTTGGGACCCAAAAATGAAAACTGAAGTAAAGTCTCAAAACAGGTTCGGGCGAACTCTTCGCGCAATTTTCGCGTCGAATCTGTATCTTTCAATTGATTTAAATTATTAAAAATCAAAAGTCTAAAAAAGTTTAAAATTACTGACCGACGGGCGAACTGTTTGTCGCCGAATGAATGGACCCTTTGTTCAGAAGTGAAACGATCTGCAAAACAAACTCTTTGGGAATCTGTGCGGCGAACGGCATAATTGAATCGCGAATCAATTCAACGACTCTGACATCTAATGACTCATCGAATTGTTGTTCTTCTAATGTTTGAGTGGACGAGGGCTTAGAGGCCGGGAATAAAAAGCCTTCGAAACAAAGCGCTAAATCGGCCCAAATCCTCATAAAGTCAGACACTATTCGATTAAATAAAATCAATTAGAAAGTTATTGAACCATTGTAAATCCAACCATTAGCGCGCGCCACAGGAAGACCTATTTGAAGAACTGTCAACAGAGCATTGACTGCCAATTTCCAAGTTGTTTGTGAGGGACAGCAATACTTCATACATAACGGCATTTTCAGTGTCTATAAAACTAAACTTTAAAATGTGAAGTTATTTTAAGGAATACCTTAATTATTGATTGAAGAATATGACTCTTTATCACAATGGTCTCATTTGCAGTCTTCTGATAGAGAGATAATGCATTCTTCAGAGCTCTTTCACCAAAAGCTGTATAAGTATTGGCGTTGAGGACAGACGTCTCGGCCTTTGGTCACAGAAACTCATAAATTTAAATCAAACCAAATATGAAATATACTTACGCTTATGAATTGAGGACTGATTTGAGAATTGGAGAATGTCGGCAAATGGGGCGGTACTGAACGTTATAATTCAGATTAGTTATATAAAATATTTATCAAGACAATTAACTCACTTATGTTAACCGAATAGTAAGAGAGGGCTAAGTATTGATGAAAAATTGAAGGCAAAAGAGGATAGAGTTCTGAGTCAACTAATATCTCCTTTTGTAGAGTTTCCAAGACAAAAAGTATATTCTCTTGCAGTGGAGTCAATGGTTCGCTCATTGTTAAGGACATCATATACGGAATACTCGTATCCGAGTTCATTAATGGCACAGATATTGCATTTTGTAAAACAAGCGATAATTTGAAGAAATCTCTATAATTTGGAGAATGTCAAAGATTTTAAACTTTTTGAATCCAAGAGTTTTACAAACCTTTCAGAAAATTTATGTTTGATATGAATGAATAAATAGGGAAATATCTGAATGAGTGAAGTCAAAAATGCTTGCGATGGCATATAAACAGAATTTAAGTCCGAGTTCTTATTTACAACGTCTGAAGTTTCGTTCAGAATATCTTTTATTTGTGTCGTCATATAACCGATATTATACCAGGAACTCCATGCGGCGTCCCATAAAGATTGAGACCCATTTTGTTCCGATTCCTGATTCGCTACTTTAGTTAAACAAAGTATTTCTTGAAAACATTTAAGAGCCGACAGCGAGACCTCAGTATTTCTACTCAGTGCAGAGGTTTCTATGAATTCCAGGAGAAGAGTCCACGTCTTATAAAAGTCTTCGGTATTTAAGAGAAGATCCAATTTTAAACTCAATATTCGGGAAACTCCCGACAGAACTAAAACTTGAGTTTCAGACCTATAATTACAAAAGTATTGGAATTCTGACAAATAATTATCAGTTTATGCGAACCATTGCTTTTGAGCAGTATTTCGGGAGTGGTGTATAATTATGGCCGAACCTCCGCTTCCCATTAATTTACTATCAGTAATTTTATCACTTGAAGCGGAACCTGATAGAGCTTTCACTTTGTCTAATAATGGAAATAAAACATTCCAAAGAACTGACTTCCAAGTGTTGGGCTCTAAAATGGAACCATGTGTTGTCAGAGTGGAGAACAGGGTTTGCGCTGAACTCTTGCGAACAGAGGCTCGAGAATCAATGCATAAATCACTGAAAATTAATTAAATATTAATTTTCTCAATCAATGAACCCGTTGAAAATAAATACCCCAAACGAGTGAAGAGAGTCATCCATAACGAGTCGAAAGGATTGGATTCATTTTTAACATTATTTTGATCGTTATTCTCGATTAGTTCCGATGTATTAGTGTTTTGTTCTAATTTTGATTTAATTTTGTTTTGATTTGAATGTAAAAAGTCTGCGATATTCCACAACAATCCGATCGCAGTCAGCGATACATTCAGTTCTTGGGTTTGAGAACCGAATTTGGCGGTCGTATCCACACATGATATCAGACAATTGGATGGAATCAAAGCTAGAAAATCGGCGATAATTAGCTGAAGGCATTGAAACGACAGTCGGACCAAATTTTCATTTTGTGTTTCACTTATAGCACCGACCACTTCGAAAATTTGAGGCCAACCATAAGTCAATGAATCGCCACTAGATTGCAAAATTTGAAGGGTACAGTCCAACTGTTTCTGACGAATGTCTGTATGATTTATAAAAGACAATTCTTGGAGTGGAGCCAAAAACATGAATTGCTTGACCGAAGTCGTGTCTCTATTGTTCGCAACGTTTGACTCATTATCCGAATTGTTTTGAGTGAGAGTTGATTTCACTTTCAATTAAATTGCATTTATTTCATTTGATTTTAAGGCTACTAATTAATTATATTCTCACCTAGATTACAGAGGGCTTCGACACCCCATTCGCGCATTTTTACGTGTGGGTGAGTGCAAACTGAATGATAAACTCTTCAATTATTAACATTAAAAAGTATTTTGAATAAAACCTTCTAAAAAGTGTGAAGTGATTTGTTTCCAAATGATATCAATTCGAGATAAGTTAACGATTGCCGTTTCCAAGAGTTTTGCCACAGCGAACTGATTCCAACACATCCATTAAATCATAAATCATTTCAAGTGAAGAGTCAACTTACGAGAGAAGGTTCGCGATTATTGTAAGCGATGTCCATTGATTCCTGCGAAAGCCTCACCAAAGCATTCACCAAATTTAAGAGAGATTCTGTCCTCAGATATCTGTTAAATAAATTTAGAATCAATTCCTTAGAATTTGAGAACAATTGAATAAAATGTGAAAATTAGCGTAAAATAAGTAGTTTTTGAAAAGAATTGGACAAAAACAAGTGACTTCAGCACTTACTGAGAGCTCTGGAAAACCTGCGACAAGAGATCCCCTACAGAAGCATAACTAACAGACAGCAAAGGGAGGATTGGAGTTAAAGACAATTACATTAATAGCCTTTAAGTAGTAAACCGTTAGGAATTATATTAAATTTAAGTCAACACTTACTGAGAAGACTCGAAAAGACGAGACAACATAGTGGACAGCATCGGCAGATCAGCCATCGCCGCTGTTGTTATTAACGCATTGGTCGAGGCGCCGGCTTCGGTACCAGTTCGACCAACTTTTAAGAGACCACTATTTGTCGGTTTAAGTCCCAAAATCCAAACCAAATGTTGTAAAGTGGTGAGAATGATGTGCCACGACTTCTCGCTAAGAACTGATCCGTGACTATTTGCAACACTCAAAATAGCTATCGATTCCAATAAATTGATTAATTTTTGCGGTCATATTATCGAAGACTTACCATTCATGCACTGAAGGTTTTTTGAAGTTAGCTTTTATTAAAGATTACAAAAGATTAACCAATAATCTAAGCTATAGAGCTATGAGCTCACCATAACTGGTCCCTGTTGCAAATTATGTGGTAAAGATGGAGAGGGTAATGGTGTGCCCACAGCAATCACCTGCTGCCGGGTTTCACTCGAATCATTGGCACTCAGATAAGATCCCGAAGTGTTTTGAGAATTTTGTTGTGAAATCAAATTTGTAATATTAATTGTGTTCGTTGTATCCAAACTACTTTTACGATCAGAAGGCGACCCACTATCACACGTTTTGCTCAGTGTTAACACAGAGAGTGAGTAGTTTGGAGGCAGAGAAGACTTGCAGATGGAAGTCAAGGTTGCGTCTCGCGCCCCATCCAACTCATAAATACCGTAGAGACCCGCTTTTGAAAAAAGTATCGAATTATAAAATGATTTTTAATTTTATAAACAAAATTTACCCAATTTTTTCATTTTGTCTAAAATCAATTCAGTGATTGACTCATCAGTGGATGCGTCCAATAGTAGAGAAAAAGCCCCTAAAATACCACAACAACTGCAAAAATAGATTATTTATCAAAACCATATATACAGTAAACAAAAATAAGTATATTTACGATGCATTCAAAAGGTTTTCGTGAAGAAGTCGCGTCTCTTCACTCATATTACTGACTGCTTCCAAGTGTTGGTTAACATCTTTGACATCTTTCACTTCAGAATAGATTATATTTGTGAGACAATCAACAATTTCTAAAGCACAAGCAAAGGCTGAGGACAATCCGTGACCCTCAGGGGCTGTCGGAGCCTCTAATTTATCCAATTGTTCAATAAAAAACACCTTATATTTGATTCTATTAGTATTGAAAAGTAATGGAATGTAGACCCCTCTCAAAAGGAAGGCCGGCGTCGAACTATTGGCATTCGAGAGAGAACTTAGGGATGAATTGATCGACGAATTGGAAGCGGAGACAACACTTGGGTTTGAAGTGTTGTTATTATTTACGATCGAAGCAATCAAACTTTGAGTAGTAGACGAGTCTACAAACAGAAACTGAGACTTTATGTAAACACACAATGAATTAACGATAAGTCGGAATATTTTAGAGGAGTGCGGCTATGGATACACAGAAAGACCCAAAATTTAGTAAACATTTGTCAGAAGTTAATCAAATCTTACTTTCATGTCATAGAATCGACACAAACAACTGTCAACAAATAGCAATCAATTATTAGATTATTAGAAGATATAACTGAGCAAGTACCTAATAAGTTGGGGCTGGATCATTTTATACAATGCCTCCAAAGCCATTGAACCTAGAGTTAAAATAATTTAGTTTATAATTAGAAAGGATCGGTGCATACGTTGCCAAATAGGTTTGTCCGGTTCTAATGATTTTATCAAAAGTGATAAAAATATTTCGCTTTCAGTTATCTGTTGAAAAAGTATTAAATGTTTGGTTCGGAGATAACGACAATCCATACCAGCATTGTATAGAACTTTTGGATCAAAATCGATACAATTCTTAAGAGTCGAACAGTTATTGGCCAAAAGGGTTTGTCTGTCGTTTGAATTGAATTTGTCTGTAAATTCAATGCTTGTGTTCGGAGTTTAGTGTTCGGAGAGAATAACTTTATGACTAACTGACAGACCCTTTCCTTCAATAGGAAACTGAACTCTTCGTGCTTTGAAAAAAATAAATTAATGACAAAATAAAACTGAATCGTAAATTTCAAACCTTATAAAATATATCAGGAAATGAAGTAAAGATCAGTTCTAAGAGCTCTAAACCAAAAGTTCTGGTCATTTCTGTGAGACCTGTCAACCAAAACGGTTGCTCCGCATTAACCAATTGAACCAAATCCTAATTCATTGACAATAAATATTTTGAAATTTGTTTTTCAATAAAAAATTGTTTACTTGAAAGAAGAAAAACGCGTCGGAAGCGGACGGTTGTAACGAAATGGGGGTATATTTACCAGACTTTATGTCATCAAATTTAATGTCATGAACTTTGTTCGCTGTCAGCACATCCAAAAAAGTTTAAATCAAATAAAGAATTGTTTTACATTTACATTCATTTGGCGTTTTATCTTCAATTTGGACCCTTTCGAAGACAGCAGAAACCAATTGTCTAATAGTGGCCGACGCCGTGTTATTTGTTGTCGAATTCTTCGTGAAGTGAAGCCGGAAACAAAGGGAAAGGGCTTTGGCCAGATTTTCGCCCATGACCAGGGTATTGGTTGTTATCAATAAAGTGATTGTTTGCAACACTTTTAGTTCTTCGACACCGCTTTCCATTAAATTCCACAAACAATTGAGAAGATTATTAGCGGCAGACTATTAATGACAATATTTTTGATAATTTTAGTGGAAATTTCACTCAGGAATCGCTTACTTCAGATAAGGCTTCAAATATTATCAGCTTTTGAATTGCGTTAAGAGAAATCTGAACCATTTTAGAGACTTTAGTGTCGCATCCCATGAAGAATGGTTCCAATAATTCGGCGCTTTCGGCGATCAAAGAAATCTTTAGGTTTTGTTGTCTTTTGGAAACATTTCTGATTTTAACGATTCCCGATTCAGAAGCCTTTTCATCAGATCAATAGATTAAAATGATGTTTACATTAAACAAAAGCCGACAAACCTCTTTGATGGGCGAGTGCTTCTTCTTGGCCTCAGTGGCCAACTGTTGATAATATTGCTGAACATTTTCCAGAAGTTTGCGCTCGTTTTCACTCATTTCAGTCATATCTTGGACTTTTGATTATTGTTTAATCAATAATTTATTCCTAATATTACAGAATATATCACAAAATGTTTATTTGTTAGCTTTAAAGAGAAATTCATTTAAAATCCATTTAAAAGTATCGATAAAATTGTTTTGTTTACATTTGATGGAGAAGTGACACATCATGTCATTCATGTCATTCAATATATCACAACATATGATTCAATGCATTCACAAAATACGTATTCAACTCAAAACTCAAAACAATTTAATTGATCGCCAGAATTAAAGGTCCGACTTAACATTGACTTGACTTGAAATCAAATTTTTGTACTAGGTCCATTCTCACTTATTTATGACCTGGCTTATCTCACAAATTTAAGAGAAGGTCTTTATATAGAAAGCATTTTACAAAGCAAGTGAAAGGGGAGGAACTCATAACTTAAGGGTTTGGTTACTATGAGATAAGAAAAAGTCGATTTTCTAACCCCTTATTCGTGAGACAAACGTTGGGTTAATTTGTTAAAAATTAAAATTCATTTGATATAATGAGTGGACAATCCGTACGGACACTGACAGAGAATCGCGGCCCAACTTTCTCGACTTCATCTGATCCAAGGGTCGATTTTTTCTTTCACATCACTGAAGACGCCGAACAAAATAAAACAATCGACTTATTGGGCGAATCGTGGAAATTTCATCCTTTGGACACTTTAAGATTAATTGCTTACCTTCGTGACTGTCGTAATGGGAAAGGTATCAGAAGGCAGTACTACATGTCTTTGGTTTGGCTCTTCGATAATCATTTCCAGACTTTATTCGAAAATTTGGAACAATTGGTTGAATTCGGTTATTGGAAAGATTTGCTTCATTTGCTTATTATTCTACTTTTCGATGGACTCATTCCCGAGTATTTGGCCGCCGATGACGGCCAGAAAAAGCCGAAGACAATTAAAAAAAACAACAAAACTACTGATAAAAAGAAATCGTTTCCGGTTTACGATAGACTTGTCTTCAAATCTCTTCGAAAAGCAAAACAAAACGAAATCAAAGCTATGAAAGCAGCCAAAGAAGAAGTGACAAACATTACATCAGATATAGGAAAGGGTGGCATAAAAATTGTGTCCGATGAATCAAATGCTGAAAAAATGAGTCCAACTGTTATGACCAGAGCTCAAGTGTTTGAGAAGAATCGAAAACTTTTCGTCGAAAACCGACTCAATTCTGATCAGAAGTATCGCAAACTTTGCTATAAAATTGTTGATATGTTTGCGAATCAATTGAACAAAGATTTGGATAAAATGATTATAAGTAATAAATCGATATCTTTGGCTGCGAAGTGGGCGCCCACTAATCGCCACCACTTCGATAAATACCTTTTCATTAGTGGAAGAATCGGCAAAAAGTTGTGTGAACTGAGGGCCAGAAATGATATAATCAATAATTCTAGTCTTGTGGCAAAATTCTATCAGAAAGAGATTTGTTCCACTCTTCGAAAGTATTTGAAAGTTCCTGAAGTTTATATGTCTGCCCGACTCTGGTCTCAATTGGATTACAATCGGGTGACCTCGAAGTCTATGCAAAAGAATAAGTCTTTGTTTATAAAACACGATTCACAACGATTTGAAGAATTTGTGGCCAACAAAAAGACAATATCCGGGGCTGTTCTCAAACCGATAGAACTCGTAAATAGAGGTTTAGAATTAATCGGTGAGTCGTTTGCTGTCAATGAAAGAGAAGACCCTAAAAATAATGACATCGAAAAAGAAGTTCTTGAAAAGCAATGGCTTTCCCTATCTGAAGACATTAAGAAAAAAGGTTTTTGTTTCAAACTCTTCCCATTTCTGAATTCTAAATTTGTTTGTATTTAGGGGGTGGTCTTTTGGACAACGCCATTGCTGTCTGTGATGTAAGTGGTTCAATGTATGGCGATCCCATGAGCGCAGCCATTGGTCTAACAATTTTGGTCATGTCGTTGTCATCTGAACCGTGGAATTCACTTTGTATTACATTCCACGAAACGCCTGAATTCCATGCAATCGATCCTAAAGAGACGTTTCTCGATAAGTTGAAGTCACTTAAAGAGATGTCGTGGGGCGGTTCTACTAATTTAAATAAAGTGTTTGATTTAATTTTGTTAAAAGCGACTGAACAGCGCCTGACTAACGAACAAATGCCGAAATTACTTATAATTTTCACTGATATGGAATTCAATTCTGCGTTTCCCGAAACCGATATGACTAACTTCGAGGCCGCAAAAGCAAAGTTCCTGAGCCAAGGCTATAAAATGCCGCCAATTGTCTTTTGGAACCTCAGAGCAAATAAATCGTCGACATCGACACCCATCCAAACCAACGAATACGGCGCCGCTCTAATGGCCGGATATTCTGGTCAACAGTTGGCATTGATTTTGCAAATTCAAGATTTCGCGAAAATGAGTGCCTATACTCTCATGAGGTCAGCAATCGATCATAAAAGATATGCGGCCCTCAAAGTGATTGACTGAAACAAACTTTCCTTTTGTTTTTAGAGTTAATTCGTTTAGTGTTTTATTAAAAACAGATATAAATAGTTTTATCAATTGATTGCAATTATTGTTATTCTTATGATATATTTATACTAATTTTATGTTGATTTTAATGTGCATGATCTTTTCGCAAACGATTTGAAAATATAACATGGTGAAAATAGACTTAAGTCATAAATTTTCTAATTTTGTCAAAATTACAATTAATGAGCGAATTATTGTATTGAAATTTGTATTGAATTGTGAAACAAAAGAATTTTGATTTATTAACTTGAATAAAGTTTCAATCGATATATTGCTTTCTATTTCTATGTTTACTATTATTATAGATAAATAGGAAACTGTTTTGTTAATCAGAAATCAGATTTTTGTTTAAAATCTTTGGTTTGGAGCCGTTTGGGCGGTGAAACAGCGTATCGTCTTGCTGGTCGAGGTTCTACTGGATCTTCGGCCGGTTTCCACTTGCCTTCAACTAATTCAGAATCAGTAGCCGAAGAATTTATGTTCTCAGATGTTTTTGGCGAATCAGATTTTAAGAGTTGGGGCATTTGATCTTGCCCATTTGCGGTTCTGTTCTTTTTGTCTTGAATTGGTTTTGAAGACTCAGATGGAGTATTTTGCTCGAAAAGTTTTTGCAATTTTGGGTACTCAATTTGTTTCTCTTGGGATGATTTTGGTCCCAAATCAGTGCGATTGATCTTGGTGGCTTCGATCGATTGACTCAAAGAATAGCCAGTATAGATTTTGTCTATCAACTCTTCAATATTGTCGACGTCTTTATTTTGCTGTCTTTCACTTTTGGGTTCTTTGAGTCCTTCGAGAATTTCTGTCTTTTGTCCGGAAGTATAATCGGAGTAAACCGTATGAATCAAGTCTTCGATATCCGCTTCTTCGGGAGTCTGTGTTCGCTTAACTTTGTTTGTATTTAACTGAGAGATTACTTTTTCTTTTTTCTCTGAAGACATTTCTGAATAAATATCATTAAAACATTTTTCAACGTCAATAAATCGGTCAGCAATTGTGTTGCCATAGAAATGATCTCGTTCTTCAGGTGTCATAAAATTCAGTTTGATTTTAATTTCGCTTTCGTCAACCTTTTGATTGTTTGAGTTGTACTCAATCGGCACTTCTTTCTTACTGTCATTAGAATTGGAAGTGTTATTATTTGGGTCATCCGAACAATAGATTCCACAAATAATTTGCCTGTATTCTCTTGGAATACTCGAAATAACATTCAAATTTTGTGACGATTTTAGACCCGAAGACTTTGAAATTTTAGTCAAAGAGTTGATAACATTTGGAATAAACGCTTTGGTGAGAAAATCTTGGATTTCGAATTGTGGTGATACTAATTGTCTTAACTCTGACTCTTTGATAGTAAAGTGATCAGTGATGACCGATGAACGTGTATTAATCCTTTCTGAATATTGTATGAATTCTGTTCTCAAAATTGGGTCAAGACTGGAAGCCCTTGCTGAACTTGAGCCAAGCGACTCAAAAGAAATAACAGATTCAATGTCGTCCATCGAATCTTTTGAATTTGTTATAGAAGATATTGAAGAAATTGAGGAGCTGAAACAATCAATTGAGGAACGCTCTGGTGATGACCAAAGCGATGAACATGAGATGGGTCGAATAGAGTTATCTTCAGGAAATTCAGGCTCACAATCCAATTCATATTGACTTCCAACGGAACTGATATCTTCATTGTTTGATTTAAGATTTTTGTCTTTGAGGT